>ML267895.1:27191-54153 GCA_005239495.1 Nicotiana undulata
AAAAGGAACCCCTTTGCCCCCCCCCCCCCCCAATTGGCACCTCAATTTCCATCTCTAATGCACACTGCTCCTGGCTCCTATCCACAATATTGACCTATTGAGCATTAAAAGCTTCAACTAGTTGACTCACTTGAGCCTCCAAGTTGCGGATAGTTTCATCTTGACTTTGTACCCGCAGTTGTATCTCATCATTTTGTTCAACAAGGCACTTTAGCATATCCTCAATCTTTTTCAGTTCATCATCCCTGGGTTCTTTGTTTCTATTAACTTCACAAGAAAAAGAAGAACCATCAAAGTAAGGGGTTGGGGGAAGTTAAGAAATATAAGCACAACCATGAAAGTTACCATCTTGACCACCAAACATATCACACACATTCCACACATAAGATTGAGTTGGTGCACATGCTCTCGGAAATATTTTGATAATTTTGCCCTGGGTGGTTTCCTCCACAATATGCATAACAAGGATCAAAAGAAGAATTATCAATATCAAAA
The DNA here is from genome assembly GCA_005239495.1 of Nicotiana undulata. Taxonomy (NCBI): domain Eukaryota; kingdom Viridiplantae; phylum Streptophyta; class Magnoliopsida; order Solanales; family Solanaceae; genus Nicotiana; species Nicotiana undulata. Next base: position 27,687 of record ML267895.1, read on the forward strand.
CTCTCATAATTTCAAGATGCCATGTCTCCCAGATCAAAAATTAAAAATTAAAAATAAATAAACAATCAAATACACGAAAACAAAAATAAAAGTTCAAACATGCAATCTAGAAATATGTACACCTACAGCTACACCGTTAGTTTCCCGGCAACGGAGCCAAAATTTGAGCACGCCCAACTATGCCTTATAAAAAGGACAAAGTGATCGTTGCAGATATAATCGGGTTTACAAGTCCAGAGTCGAATCCCACAGAGAACTAAGGTTTAGCTACAGTTGTTCACTATCATCAAGAATACAAGCTTGAACAATTCTTAACTTATAGATATTAAGATTCTTGTGTTTAACTAATTAACTAACAAATTAAAATAGTATAACACTAAAGATACTACGGGTTGGAAAAAATATTAAGGAGGTCTAGAACTATGATTTCCCCAATTGTCGGAATTTGTCCCACTATGTCTTCTATAATTTGGCCTAAGTATTCTCTACTTATCATGAGCTCTCTGCGTGTTGTAATTATCTCCCGAGTAACTACCAAAATTTACTAGACATATTCTCCCGAATTACGCTAGCTAGCGTTAATTACAGCCTACTTAGACCGCACCCAAGGTTTCGTTATCCCTAATCCCACCTTTAAACCCTTCGTTATTGATCCCTCATATTCGTCGGGAGTGATGTTGTTTAAAAACTACCCAACTATGAACTCTCTCCCCATTAATACACACTAAATAGGCACAGTCTATTGAGATCTGTTCAACCAACCACAATATAAACGTAGTTGAACAAGTAGAGAAATCCAACGGCTCAATTATATAAAAACATAACAAGAATTTATCTTACAAAAGGTTCCATCAAATCCCTAGATAAAAAATTATCTATTCATAAAAGTATGTAAAAATACAATACTAAAAGTCATAACCAACAATGAAAAATAGGAAGATGAAGGAAAAACTCGTAGAAGAATTCCCCGCCTTACTCCTATTGTGTCTCTGCCTCCTTAGGTAGAATCTATGTCTCAAATCTGCCCAACCTCCTCAAAATACCATTTTTCCATTATATATACCAAGTAGGGTTGGGCCCAAATAACTATACCTTCTCCTACATGAAAATGGACAATTTTTCAGGTCTGGACGATCGCGGTTCGGGCGCTGTATTTTCCTAGTGCACTGCCTCAGTCAGCGTCCAGGTCCGCGGTTGCGGTTTCGACCGCGTTTTTCACCCTGTTCCGTTTGAAATTTGGAAAAACATAAAACATGAAAGTTGTATCCCTTTGAGTTAGCTTTCCAACCATAAATTATATAGTCCAAATGGAGTTCGAAGCAAAGAGTTATGTCTATTTTAATAGACAGTGCGGAATATACCTACTCGAGTCTTCGTTTGTTCTTAACTATCAAATTTGACCGTTGAACATGATTCCGGCTTAATTCCTTGGGCTTTTACTCAGACTTCAAATCTCCAAATCACTTGAATTCATTTTATAACATCTATATAGCTCGAAATCACTCCTACAATGCATAAAACACACAGTTAGTGCAAAACACTAGTGATTAAAGCTCAAACTCAATTAAAAGTGCAGTAAATTAGAGTGTAATAAGCGACTAAAATACGCAATTATAGCCTATTATCATGTTCCCTTAGATGGCGCACGTGTAAGAGGTCACATGCTCATTTGGGTCGGTTGTTTCGTTGTATTTAGGAATGTCGAGCATGTGGAACTTCTTTGGGATTGGCTTTTGAGCTGCGCTCGGAGGAAAACGTTTTTGAACAAACTTCTTGGAATCCAGGCCCTTCAATATCGGTGGCGCTCCTATGATTTGGTCGACCCTGGAGTTGTAGGTGTCCACCTTTTTGTCATTGGCTTCAATTTTCTTTTCTCCCGATTCTACCCGTTTTATCAGATCCTCGAGCATTTTATTGATCTCGGGGTTAGTCTCAGGTTCAGCTTCACTCGGCCTCTCTGTGACTTGTTCATTTCTGCGAGAGATTTCTCGGGATGGCTCGGGCTTAACTCTGCTGGGGGCGCGGCTTTGGTTCTGCAGCTGGGCTATCGTTACCTATTGAGCCTGTAGCATTTCGAAGATTACCCGCAAGTTGATCTCATCGCCCTTACTGTTGTGTTTATCCGCGGCTCCCAACCTGACTTCCCCGCGAACGCTAACTTCCAGGTTGGTGGGCAAGTTAGTGTCGATGGCCACATGGGAGCTGACGTCGATTGGGCGCCCCGTTGGGCTCAATAAGGTGAACCTCGTAGCTAGGCGTTATGTTGTTGTTTTCGCCGTGGTGGCTAGACTCGGCATCAACGTTAGAGGGGTAGATTGGGAGTTTGACATTTTGACCTTTAACCTGAAATTAAAGACACTTAAAAGAACAAGTGTAAAATAGGGTGTGTTATGCCAAATTGCCACTATTATCCTTAGCCCCACGGTGGGCGCCAAACTGTTTACCCTAAAAAACGGATAACAATTAAATTTGTATGTAGTTTTAAGGATACGCGGATTAATTCGATACAAAGATAAATTACGTTAGATTAAATAAAAATGTAATGAATTACCAAACCGCTTGAAGAGGATGATTCTAGCCTTAATGATATACCTGCCCTCAATCCGGACTCACGGTAACTAAACATTGATGAACAAAAATAAGAACTTTGGATAACAAAGAAAATAATAGTATATTGCATTGGTATGCGTGCGTTACAATGTGTCTATGAATAATCAGACCCCCCCCCCCCCCCCNATAATCAGCCCCCCCCCCCCCCCTCGGTTTATACAGTAGGAGAATTCTACTCTAGGTAAAATTTCATAGAAGGTAAAAATCTTCCATTTAACTAATCACTGGATTCCCGCTGGCACGTTCCGAGATCTACGCCGTGATACCCGACTGGTCGCGGATATTACGGCCTTTCGTTGATCGTATTCGATTGCCTGATAATGCTCTCTAAAGTCATTTGGGACTCGAATAGGTCCCGGGGTCATGGCCCTGATATACTCAGGGGCGGGCATTGTGAGCTCGGAGCCTGTTTCGATGAGTCCCTTACCTCGGTTCTGACTCCTCGTCATCACGTCCCTTACTCGATTTATTTTATCGGGAACCGGGCCGTCTTATGAGTCCGGTTTCATCCGTATACAGCCTGCATATTTTTCAACTGCAATCTTGCTGGACAAGGCGGTTGAAAGACATTAGCAATAGAGACAATGTAGTTCAGTGGGTTGTTATGCTTAATTGTAAGTTTGACGAAAGTTATGGAAATTGGAAGGTTGTTGTTCCTACGGTGTGTGGAGTTTTAGGTGTTTTGGCACGGATTTATTTTATCGGGAACCGGGCCGTCTTATGAGTCCGGTTTCATCCGTATACAGCCTGCATATTTTTCAACTGCAATCTTGCTGGACAAGGCGGTTGAAAGACATTAGCAATAGAGACAATGTAGTTCAGTGGGTTGTTATGCTTAATTGTAAGTTTGACGAAAGTTATGGAAATTGGAAGGTTGTTGTTCCTATGGTGTGTGGAGTTTTAGGTGTTTTGGCACGGCAGGAACTTACAACTTGTTGTTTGTCTATACAGTGGAGTTGTTTCCTACAATGGTGAGAAATGCAGCACTAGGATGTGCAAATGGGAGCAATCTTGGCACCGTTTGTTGTAGTGTTAGGGGTTGAAATACCGTTTGCAGCATTTGAAATTGCTGGAGGATTACTGATTATGAACCTGCCTGACTTGATTTTTAACATGGGCACCATGCATAATTATGTAATATATTCATTTTAAAGTAAAATTTCGAGACAAAAATCTTAGGATGAACCTTTGGTTGCGAGTTTTATCACCGATTTATTGCATTAGATAAGGAATTCATATCGGTATCATAAGTTCATTTCAGACACAATCAAAACTGTAATATATAATGTAGCAAATCTTCATTTGCTCGGCCAACCAAATACATTCCGAACTAGTTTAAATCAAATATATAAATATATTCCTTCTGCTCGGGCTAATTTACGTCCAATATCAAATTCAAACAGGAAACTTAGCATTATAACGAAGTGGGAAAGCAAAAAGTTCAAGCGAAGTCGTGCTTACGAGAACTAAGCCTCAAATACAAACAAATAAACTTGAGCACTTGGAACTCATATATCAATCCATACACAATTGGAAAGAACGCCAGCTTGTGTCTGGTTCACTTTCCATCGCCAAACAGTAGGGGTGAACTTCCAAAAAATTGATACATGTATTATTTAGTTTACACCACCATTGAAGTACACCATGGTTCATAAAGAATTCTCTTTGAGCAGATGCAAGATATCCCAATCATGACGAGCTGATATAAGTTCACATGTTATTCCTGCCATATGAGGGTCCATTATAATTGCCATATCCACCAGCTGTGTTATCATTCTGCAAGGAAGGAGGTGGAGGTCTTGGTCTCGCATACTCCGCAAAGATGACCCATCCATCAAGGAACTACAAATGAGAAAGTGAAAGAGCATAGCTTAATCCTCCTAGAACCATTTGGCAATTACTAAATCATATGCCATGCATTCACATTCACCCAATCCATCAAGGAACTATAAAACAGTGAAGAAGCGGCATAATTTAATCCTCCTATAAACACATGGCAATTACTATATTAAATGTCATGCATTAGGAACGTGTCAAGGGAAAGACAAATAGATAAACGTGGAAAAAAGGAGACAAATAGATAAACGTGGAAAAAAGGAGACAAATTTGAACCATATCTATTAACTAGCAACCACAAAGCAGTTTTGTTAATAATCCGGTTTCACAAATGGTGTTGTACTAAAAAGCACCCAAGTAAACTAACAGGAAAAATTCAATTTTTCACATGCATGTACCTTACCACATTAACACGCTCAGGATGCTATTATAGCCCTGTATATCGAACAATTGGCAAGCTAAAAGAAAAAACACAACAGCTATGAAGAAAAGACACTCAAAAGAAGCCTTTGAACTTGTTAGAATAATAATGAAGTTGGGATTACCAAACTCGAAGGTGGATCCAAACTAGGTAGAAAAAGAAGAGAAGTTTCAACACACGCCAGATAGGCATGATATTATAAGTAGGAAGAAGTGTTGTTTTGCTCCTTTTTCCTTTAAACTTGTAAAGATTATGAAGCTGGGATTACCAAACTCGAAGGTGGATCCAAAACGAAGAGAAGTTTCAATAACTTGGCAGAGCTATTTACCCACACACAACACAATCAGTGGCAAGGTAGTACAGTTAGGCAATAATAATTCAATTCGAGAATATACATCCATTCACAGATATAGATAATGGAGCACACATGTAGCAGAGGCCTTAAATATTGTATACGGTTAAAATCGGACCCACCTGATTTTACTAATTAACCGAGACCACGGGGATGGATCGAAGATCGGCCCCGTAATAGATCAGGTCGAGGCACGAGGATAAGGTACCGAGTTCGGGTTCGAGGTACCTATCGAGACCGGGACCAATAGTGATCGAGACCAACGGGATAAACATCGAGCAAGACCGGAGATAACATAATAACAGAAAGGCAAAATATCCGTGTCTAATCGAAGATCACGACGGAAATCTAGGAACGGATCAAATCAAGAACAGTTATTCAGCCAATCATGGGATTTTCTTCTGTAATTAGAATTGTACCATAAGTAGAATTACTCTACTATATAAAGAGTGGTTCTAATCATTTGTAAGACAAATTATTCTCGCATATCAAAGTAATATAACACTCTCTTTTTCGTGCATGTTCTATTGTTCATCAGTTTGCTTTATACTTCATTATTTTTGTATCAGTCAGTTCGAGGGCACCCTAGCTCGAGGGTTAAATTGCATTTAAACACTAGTTTGCTTTACTTTATTGCCAATTTCTATTATTAATCATCGCATTTATCAATTGATATTAGGTAAAATCACGTGTCCTTAACACCACATTATAAGTTTAATTATTATCCGATTTTAAGGGTAAACAATTTGGCGCCCACTGTGGGCTAAGGATAATAGTGATTGCCTGGTATTAATTTTCATAAAACACACTACTTTACGTGTGTTCTCGTAAGTATTTTTGATTTCAGGATCAGCATGTCGAACTCACAAGCAGTACCTGCACACGCCGACAACGGCCTTGGTTTTCATGGGAAACAACAATATAGCCGCTCCAGGGATCGAAGTGCCTCAGGCTGGCCTCGAGGGAGTACCAATTGCAAATCTCGTCGATGTCAATTCATATGTTGCCTTAAATGCAAATATGGGCGTTGATCCGGGAGGTAGCGTACGCAGGGAAGTTCGATCAGGTGGTCGAGGTACGCAGGGCGAGAAGACTGTGGAGTCCGCCTCCAACTGATATTTCAAATGTTACAGGCTCAACAAGCTGCTATAGCGCAACTGCAAAATCAGCACCAAGCACCGAGCAGGGTCGAACCCGAGCCCTCACTAGAAGTTATTCACAGTACCGAACCTGTATCGGAGAGAACGAACACCAATGAATCGGGGACTGGCCCGGCCATCATGAAAAAACTTGAGGAGCTCACTAAGCGGATCGAATCAGGGGAAAAGAAGATAAAGGCAAATGGCAAAAAGGTAGAAACATATAACTCCTGGGTTGACCAAATACCGTGGGCACCGCCAATTCTAAAAGGTTTGGATTCAAAGAAGTTCGTGCAGAAACCTTTCCCCCCAAGTGCGGCTCCAAAGCCCATCTTGCAGAAATTCCGCATGCCAGAAATTCCCAAGTACAATGAGACCACCGACCCTAATGAGCATGTCACTTCTTATACATGCGCCAAGAGGAATGACTTAGAAGATGACGAGATTGAGTTTGTTTTGTTAAATAAGTTTGGAGAAACTTTACCGATGGGACGATGATATGGTATCGCAATTTGCCGCCCAATTCCATTGATTCCTTTGCCATGCTTGCAGATTCCTTCGTCAAAGCCCACGCCGGAGCGATAAAGGTCGTGACTAGAAAGTTGGACCCCTTCAAAGTGAAACAGAAGGACAACAAAATGTTGAGGAAATTTGTATCTCGATTCCAAATGGAACACATGGATCTACCCCGGTCAGCACATGATTGGGTTGTCCAAGCCTTTACTCAATGTTTGAACGTACGAAGTTGGATAGCATCACGGGAGCTAAAGCAGATTTTGATTGAGTATCTAGCCGTGACCTGGGCCGATGTGCACAATCGATACCAATCAAAAATCAGGGTCGAGAATGATCAGTTAGGGACCTTTCCGATTCCGTTTATCCAAACAAGCCCTTCGGCAGAATTCAAAGGGAGATCGACAGAGAACCCTGATCGAACATAGATTGGTATCAACCATACGGTGCATATCGTAGAAACACCAGTCCAGGACGTAACCCCATTCGAAATGATCGAGGACAAAGCTCTCGAGGGCTCATGAGTAAGAGTGGCTCCGATAAACATGCCGAGCCCCCAAATGCACCACGACTGACAGAATAAAACTTCAGCATTGACGCATCGGGTATTGTATCATCCATTGGGCGGATCAAGGATACTAGATGGCCTAGACCCCTATAGACTGATCCGGCACAAAAAAACCTTAATCAAATATACAAATACCACGGTGCCCATGGTCATAGAACGAAGGATAGCAGACAACTAAGGGAGGAGGTAGCACGTCCGTTCAACGAGGGCCACCTTCGAGAGTTCTTGAGCGACCGAGCTAAGAACCACTTCAGAGACAGGGATGCAAACAGGAAGGACGAGCAGGAAGAACCACAACACGTGATTCACATGATCGTTGGTGGAGTCGATATTCCCCAAGGGCCCATGTTCAAGCGTACTAAGGTGTCAATCACCAGGGAAAAGCGAACTCGAGACTACGTACCAGAAGGGACCTTGTCTTTCAATGACGAGGAAGCAAAGGGGATCTCACAACCCCACAATGATGCATTGGTAATCTCTATTCTTATGAATAAAATTCAAGTTAAACGTGTTTTAATTGATCCAGGAAGCTCGGGCAATATTATCCGATCGAGGGTCGTGGAGTAGCTCGGCATGCAGGATCAGATTGTGCCCGCAGCTCGAGTTCTCAATGGTTTTAACATGGCAGATCAGTAGAAAAAGTGTAGTATATGAACTGGACCGACCAATTTTTTTGTTGATATGCAAGAAGAGAAGTAAAAGAACTGAGCATGAGGTGCCCTTTCATTGTACCTCTAGCACTCTCAGACTCTCAATAGTCAAGCTACAATGTTAGTGTTGCTTATCGTCGAAATTTAGAGACCACTGCACATTGTTTTTACATTTCTTTTTCAAGATTCTAGAATTTTTCATATCGCTGCTTTTGAAGATTACAAGAACAAAGTGCCTTAGCATTAATTGTTAGGACTCATCTTTGCCAACACCAGCATTATTATCTTCATAGGCAGCGCAGATCAGGAAGTAGTGTTTATCCTCTCTTTCTCTTTTCCTTGACTTGTACATTAGTTTTCCCTTTTTCTTCTCAAGGGTCTGGGCATCTTTTATCCTTTTTTTTTGAGTTTCCCCGTACAGTGATATGCCTCACGAGGCAAGTTGTTCTTCTCATCATCAGTGACTACATTTGTCTTATTGGGTCCTTCCATGAGCACAGCTGAATAAAATGTCATTAAGTGTGCCCCGCATAAAATGTCCTTAAGTGTGCCCCGCATGGTCCATATAATTTAAAACCATCTTAAAATCTCCAAAGAAGCAATCACACTATCTGACAACAAAAAAGAAGGTGGGCCACGTTATCCACTACTTTTTGGTACATAAGACACCACCTAATATAAGCGAACCTTCTCTTGCTCAAGTTTTCAACAGTCAGGATCGCTCCTCTAGCCACCAACCACACAAAGAAGCATACGTTTCTTGGAACCATAGGAATCCAAACTAACAAATATGGGAGATTTCCTGATCTCTAGCATGCTTCTTACTATAATAAGTTAGAGAACCGTGAGATAGTTCTCAACTAAGACTTGCTAAGTTGCTAGCTTGAGCGAAGTCAAGTTTCCCTCATCCTTCAATTAAGATCCCAAGGCCGCAAAGAAAAGTATCTTGTTTCACTTGCTCGATGGCGAGGAGTGCAATTTTGACAGTCGAAAGCTTGAGAAGGAGGATCACAATATCAATTTGTACTTCATGTGTAAATTTAAGATATGACGAGAATCATCTCTTACTACATCGCTGGGTAGAATCGCATTTGTGGTGGGAGCTTTTAAGATAATTCTGAGTACAATGGTCCATGCCAGATAATCCGAAAGGGTGATCTATTCAACTATGCTTTTAGAGGATGAATAAGAAGGCGCCAAGTGTGGGATGTTGCTATGGTAGCACTTATGTGAGTAGTTTGAAGAAAGGGAATAGAAGAGCTTGAATTTGTACATCTAAGTATCAGCCTCCTGATTTTAATGTCTTTTTGGTGTACCAACTAAGGTTTTTTAGTAGAATCATATCTTATTGTAAATTCTCGATTTTTTGCCACTTGATTTCTTTCTTTTCTACTTATAGCAAGTGCAAGTTTTGTTAAAATAGGGGTTTTCATTAACACATTTAAAGATGCTTGATATGAGGTAAGACATTCTTCATAAGATATTTTATACAACATATTTCCTAAATAAAAATTCAATATTTGGTTGGTGAATTGTGTAATGAAAGAGAAATCGGCCGCATAAGGAGGTGATGATGATATTTGATGATAGTCATAACTAATTATTGAGTTTACATGTCAATAAAAGGAGATGATATAGACTATACATGGACTATACAGTAGAAGAAATAGTAGAAAATAAAGGCTTCTACCCTTAGAGTACAAAAATTTATTCCCCATTTTGGTTTAAAATATTTCCTTAATGAGAAAAAAGATTTTCATCCGGAAAAAAATTTCACGACATTATATGTCATACTAGACAAGCCTTTGAAGTAAAACCTCAATCTATTAGTTTTAGACGGATCAAATATATTTAATACTAATCTTGGTAATGAAAAAGTTGTGTCTCAAACAGCATTTTCAAAATAAAGTTTTGGATTTCAAAAGGATTGATGGCCAGTTAACTTATGTTGATTTCAACTAGATAAGTAAGACATAAATAGAATTAATTTCTTGTCAAGCAACAACCAACGTTGATATTAATTTTGCAGCTTGTGCCATCAAATTCAACTTAAATATTCTTTCAGGACTTCTTCAACACAAAAATGACCAAAGAATGAAAATCTCCAAATTAATCCCAAAAAGAGAAAAAAGAAAAGGAGGGACATGCTTAAGAATGCTACTAATATCCACACTGGAACACAAAATCCAAAAGGGGAGATGCTTACTTTAGGCTGAAACTTGGAAGACATGCTCCTTTGGTTGATTCTATGGTAATGTAGAGCTTAAGGTTCTTCACCTCCCTATTTGCTACAACAACAACAACCCAGTATAATCCCACAAGTGGAGTCTGGGGAGGGTAGTGTGTACGCAGACCTTACTCCTACCTAAGATAGAGAGGTTGTTTCCAATAGACCCTCGGCATCCTTCCCCTACCCTAAGGTAGAGAGGTTGTTTCCAATAGACCCTCGGCATCCTTCCCTCCAAGAACTCCCCACCTTGCTCTTGGGGTGACTCGAACTCACAGCCTCTTGGTTGAAAGTGGAGGTTGCTTACCTTCAGAGCAACCCATCTCCCTATTTGCTAGGTTTTATCAAATAATTCTAATGTTTAAGCAACAACGAATTTAAACCGCAGATCATAATTATTCCCAATTAATAAATAAGATGCCCATACTCCACCCTTATCTTGATAAAAACAGAAATTCAGATCATTACCCCCAATCAGTAACAAAAAATAAATATGTACTAATACAACTGCTCAAACTATTCTTGCTTTAGTCATCCTGTTGGAGGTTAACAGGCAAAAATATTGGACACGAAAGTTATGTGCAAGTAAATTTGCTCACTGCCAGAAAAGAGGCAATCCAACATCACAACTCACCTGGCCATCCAGGCCCTTTATACCAGCTGCAGCATCTTCTAAAGTTGCATATCTAACAAAACCAAAACCCTTTGAATAACCAGACACCCGATCTGTCACCACTCTAGCTGCAAAAGCAAAACAAATTACATAAATGCATAAATATATTTATTTTTTCATAAGATATTATCATGTTGCATTTCATCCAGTGAGATAAGCAAAACGTACCATTGACCACTTCACCGTGTTTGGCAAATGCTTCACGAAGCCCTTCTGAGGTAGTACGTTTGCTAAGACCTGGACACCGAACAAATGAAAAAATAAGTGAGAACTTTAGTTGCTGAGAAAGACATCAGTTTCATGGTCCAGCTTGAAGTAACCAGAAACGACCAATCGGAATCGGATCCTTCACTATTCCTGTCCGACTGTCCCTAACCAGTTCCTCATCCAAAACATGGTTAACAAGAATTTGAAATCAGCGAAGACAATTTTCCATTATCAAAACTAACATAATAAGGTACTAGCTAAGACCATGTGAAGCTACAAACTGATAACCCCTGACTTGTAATAAACAAATCAAGAGAAAGCCTGACAAACAACATGAGTATTTCTTTTGAAACATTGAAGGAACCATATCTAGTGATGTTCATTTCTCAATAAATACATAATTATCACCAAATAAACTCATCTCATTTTTCACAATAGATCGGACACTGAAACCAAATTACAAAATGGTTTCCAAGAAAAGTTCTGATCCTTATTGCATAAGAGAACAAATTTTAAAAAGAAATATTCTTATTTAAATTCTGAATTGATAAAATTAAAATCAATATACTGCAAGGAGAATCGAAGAAAAGATATACTAAGAGTAAAAGAACAAAAAAGTGAATAAGGAATTATTAGTGATAACTCTTTTTTTAGAACATGAAAAGGAACAAACCGGAAACAAAGAGATTGGTCGATGGTTCAGCCGCCGGCGGCTTCTCTACTTGTGGCTGAGGTGGATTGAATGGAAAGTTGGAAGAAAATGTAGAGAAAAGTGCCCGTAGACCTCGGGATGCTGCCGGAGTAGTAGTCGTCGCCGCCGCTCGTAAGGCCATTAGGATTTAGGGGTTTAGGTACAGAGACTATTCAGGGTTTTAGAGAGTGAAGTGAAGAGGAGCAAAATGATAGAGGGGTCTTATAGAAATATCAAGTATCGAGTACTTTAGAGTCGGGTTACGGGTTTAAGTGCTGTGGACCGAATATGGGGCTAATGGTGGGTAAAGTTCAAAAATAGCCAAGGTAAATTTTACTTAGCTATACAAATTTTAAAACTTATTTACTCTTATTATTGAGATTTTAACTTAATTACAAGTTAATACACAATTCATCAATTCTATCAAAATTAGTATTAAATAAGTATCCCTTAATTGTAGTTTTTTAATTTACCTATGACTAAATTTACTAAAGCCATCCTTCACTATTTTTCCTTCATCTACTTCAAAGTAGGTGGTTGTGGATGTGGGGGTGGTGGAGGTGCAAGTGCAAGTGCATCATTTGAACCTTGATGAGACATTTCAAAAGGAACACCAGCAGCTTCTTCAACCGTATTTTCACATACAAATATCTTCAAACCAGGACTCATACCATCGGTTTTAACATCAAGAAGGTATGAACGCAAATCATTATCATTCCTAATGATAGAAGGAGGAATCTCGTCCTTCGTCAGCGCTGAGCTAAGCACGTAAGTACTATTAAGGTGCCTCAGTGAACATGTTAGTTTGCCATGTTTAATGACGACGTCAACAAAATTGTTATATATACCATTGGTATGTATACGAATAGGTATTATCACCTATGTATCACAATCCCAAGTCCAACTAGTTAGTCCCTCAACCCATTCACCGGAATAAAGACTACATACTAATATATATAATCTCTCATCAGTCTATTGAGAACCAGTGGTCTATTAACCATGGTCTATTATGCACTAGTGGTTGAATGATAGAGCAAACTGCAGATCAAAACATCTGCAAAAATTTAAATGAGCGATGACAAAGAAAATGAGATGTAATCACTTACCAAATGAACAGATAACACAAAACATTCCTTAAACTAATGCCCAATCCATTATCAATTCCATCTCCAAATAGACAAATCAAAAGCTTTGATATTCTTCTCTAATTCTCCAAATCCGATAAATGTGAATTTGAAATGAAGAGGGGGAAGGGAGCAAGTCCAACTAACCTCTATGCGAGGAATGAAAGAAAAAATGAGCTTCAAAGGAGGATTTTTGCAGCAGATTTGGAATGAAATAGGTATAGGGGAGCACGGGAAGGGTTCCAGGAAATGGCATGAAAAGTTATCTTTTGCTCTTTTGGGATACCACACGACTACTCGCACATCTATTGGTGCAACTCCTTATCTGCTGGTATATGGAACTGAAGTTGTAATACTGGATGAAGTCAAAATTATCTCTCTCCGAGTTATTGTGGAATCGAAATTGTAGACACTGAGTGTTCAAGACCCAATTAGAACAGTTAATGCTTATTGATGAAAAATGGCTAGCATTAGTGTGTTTTGTCCAGTTATACCAGCAAAGAATTGCACACGTTTTTAACAAGAAGTGTGCCTACGGCACTTTGAGGTAGGTCATCTTGTTTTGAAACGCATCCTTCCGCACCAGGTAGAAGCTAAAGGAAAATTCGCCTCGAACTAGCCGTTACGAAAGCTCCCGAAGAGAAAGAGGTCTTTGATGCGTGACTGCGTGAACCAGACCTACATCATCAAGAAAGTTTTACCAAAAGGGACCTTGCACTTGGTAGATGAAAAAGTACGGGTACCATACATGGCTATTAACGCATATGTAGTCAAAAGATATTATGTTTGATATATACTCACTAAGGAACTTCCAAGCATGATTTTCTCAGATCGGGATAATGAAGGCTATCATTACTCACTATTCCAAATAGGTGTCACCTTTTTATTAACCCTTTTTGAGTCGTATTTGTCTTCTTTATTTTCCCTCTTCTTATGGAACTTGTGTACTTGTAACAATAAAAACAAAACAAAAAGTCAAACAACAAATCTTTCGAGTCAGTTAACTACGTTCGACCTGATTCCAAAAAGGATACATGGGCAACCCTACACTGGGTTAGGTCCCATCACAACAAAAAATCCATATCTCCAATACTCCAAAATTGGGGCAGAAATTTATTTTATTTTTTACGATCTTTATGTAAAAACGGTTCCAAAAGTTGTAATTAAGTTCAAAGTTCTTTTCGCCTTTTCCCGATAAAGATTCCTGATCGATCTTTAAGAATATCTGAAGTCACCGTGCCAAGGTCGTTGAATAATCTGCCACATGCATTATCTTATTCAAAGGCGGCAGAAGAAAAAAAGTAAATAAATAAATGAGAGAGTCTTATCAGTAAAAACCCATATGGGCACCGTAAGGTGATAATGAGCAGAGAAATGAAAGAATATTATTGGTCAAACCCATATAGGCACCATAAAGTGACGAGAGTAGAGAAATAAGAGCGGTCAGTTAGCAAAAACCCGCAAAGGGCGCTACTGGTGAATGGGGGTCTTCGATACTCCAGCATGAGCACAACCAAGAACTCGGTTTTAAGATGAACGCTTGCAACATATTTTGAGAATTAGACAACTCGGACGGATCAAGCGCCCAGTCCAAAATGCATGTCATGATTCATTGAAGTCGGCACATACCTCCAGATAAGTCTCCATTCCTTTCCCCGAAAGGGACACCTTTCATTTAAACACAGTTTTTTTCACTTTCAATTATTCTTTTGTTTTTACCCATAATTTTCTTTGAGTCCCTTTCGGTTTAATCTTTCATCAAAAGCGAAGCAAAGAAATGGAAAGTTGGCTGCAGTTTTCCCGTAATATCGAGCACAATTTAGGGCATATACGGCATTGACGAAGGCATGAATCTGTCTATGATCTCTTTTGATAAATCGAACAAAGTGTCTAAAAGTAACCAAAAAGGTCGCCCAAGCAAGACTTGCTTTACGAAAAAATTGATAAGCGCTACGGACACAGATTGGTACTGGGTGCAAGAAAACTAAGTTTGATTTCAACGGAAAAATTGCCTTGCCTTAGGGACAAGGGTTAGTGATACCATGAACATCCAGATATAAAACACTCGGGGCAATGTCGGAAAGCCAAGGTCTCCAAAAAGTGATATAGAGTATCTGAGCACCTCGGTACCACACTGATAGAATCAACTCTTCAACAATAGAGTGACCGTGAATTCAAACTACTAAGGACATCAAGGCCATAAACCGACCACCACTTTGAAAACTCACAAACTTTTCTTTGTATGAAGCAGATATAAAGCAGTGCAAAATGGTGATTCTCAAAGAACGAATGTCACCAAAGGTAAGCTCATTAAAATCTCCATTTTTTTTATTTTCAGTATGGATCACTATTGTTCATACCTCCCATTTTCATAGCTTAACTCGAGTAGAACCTTTTTTGTCTAGGGGGATCGAAATCATATTTCGGGTAGAAGTAATCTTCGCTTAGGTTTGTTTTCATAGCTTAACTTAGGTAGAACCTTTTTGCCTAGGGAGATCCATCTCATATTTCCGGGTATAAGTACTCTTCGCTCAGATTGTTTTACGTAGCTTAACTCGGTTAGACCCTTTTCGCCTAAGGGGGGCCAGCTCATAGTTCCGGGTAGAAATACTCTCAGCTTGGGTTGTTTTCATAGCTTAACTCGGATAGAACCTTTTCGCCTAGGGGGATCATGCTCATGTTTCTAAGTAGAAGTACTCTTCGCTCAGGTTGTTTACGTAGCTTAACTCGAGTAGAACATTTTGCCTAGGGGGATCCAACTCATATTTCTGGATAAAAGTAGTCTTTGCTCAGGTTGTTTTCGTAGCATAACTCGTGTAGAACCTTTTTTCCTAGAGGGATTCAGTAGTTTATTAATAATACATGGTACCAACTCCTAGTTACATTCCTTCCTAGTGATACAAGGTACCAACGCTTAGTTACATTCCTTCTCAGTAATACAGGGTACCAACCTTGGTTATGTTCATTCCAAGTGATATAGGCAACTCATGGTTACATTTCTTTTCAGTAATACGTGGTACAAAATCCTGGTTACATTCTTTTTCAGTAATACCAGGTGTTAACCCCTGGTTACATGTCTTTTCTGTGACACAAGGCGCCAACCCTTGGTTAAGTTACTTCCTAGTGATACAGGGCACCAAACCCTGATTACAATCCTCTCAATGATATAGGGCGCCAATCCCTGGTTACAATCCTCTCACTGATACAGGGTGTCAACCCCTGGTTATGTTTTCATTCAATAATACAAGGTATCATCCCCTAGCCACGTTTCCGTTCAGTAATATAGGGTACCATCCTCTGATTCAATTTTCTTTTGGTGACATAGGGTGCTACCCCTCGGTTACATATCCTCACATAGCTAGTTTTTAATTCTGTCTTTTTCTTATTTTCAACAAAATTATATAGTTTATAGCTCTTTCTTTAATAACTCGCAAAATTTTCCTTAGTCCAAACTGGGATAGAAAAAATTTGTTCGTTTTGTTCGTCTTTGATGCCTTTGCAAGACCCTTCCGTAAAACACAAATTATGACGATATAAAGCTTGCAGTTACAGTTCTCATCAGAAGAAAGAAGTCTTTCGATTACAAGATAGTTAGAATTTTGCTTTGGTAATGTGTCAGCAACTTAGCGTCTCAAGAATCATCTTCTCACTTTCAGTCAAGAAAACAAGCAACTGATAATGAGTTATAATCTTTTCTTCAAAGAGCATCAAAATCCAATCTAAGGTCAACACAAGCAAGCATGTCAAGAATCCATATTTGACTCCAGAAGACACATAAATAGAAATTTTGTGACTCTTAAGAGGCATACATAGTTCTCTATGTAGTTCTCTTCTCTTTCTCTTTTGATGTAAGCAGCAAGTGACAACAACAACACCAGCAACAGTCTTAACACCAGTGTCCGGCAGTCCCAACTACTAAATTTTTTCAGAACTACACTAACATGACTCCTTTATACAGCAGGACATGTAGGTAACCTCAGAAGTAAGGTTCAGTCAGCTTTTTCAAAAATGTTTTCATTAGAGTAATATGTGAGAAAAATTAGTCATGACATTCACTATTTTTTCACGAGCAAAGAGGCAGTTGTAAATGCCTAATTTTTGCTCTTTCTTTTTTCTACATTATATTTTTCTTTTAGGTATATTATGTATATATTTGTATATCTTAGAATTAGGTTATTAAATATTTTGTTAAGGGGGTTAGGGAATGGATATTGTCAATTTTAAGCAAAAATTGGCCCAAATATAGACCAAAATCGGTGGCCCAAGACATGCTCCAAATGATTTGGCATGGAAGACACCCAATATAGCGTCGTTTTGGCCAAGCTACTAACATGTGATCTCATCCGTCCAATAGCACTCGATCCAAAGGCTACCCTTCAATCCCCCACTCCGGTATTTAAATCATTTACCCTAAAAAATTTGACCCCATTTTCCCTTTACTCTTCTTTCTTCCACTCTCTTCACTCTCTCTTCTCCCTCTCCCCACCTCTGCCGCATGTGTCCTCCAGGGGCCCATCGAAAATCGCCCACGGCAGCGGCGCACATCCACACACCATGATATATTCACCGTCCTCTTCCTCTCTTCATCCTCTACACCAATCCAAACCTCAAATCCCCATAATCACTCTCAATCTCTATAAATCTAAGCCTAACTGAAACCTTAGCCACAACTCATCACCCCCAAACTCCGAAAATTTTACACCCCCACTTCCCTCTTACTCGTCTCTACACGATTTCACGACCCAAATATCACTAATTCCTCCCAAACTCAGCACCACCACCGGCAGTCACCCTCACCACCGGCCCGCCACCACTACCGCACCACAACTCCATTTTAGTCTCCTTCTCGACTCAAAGACGCTCGCTTCTTTTTGGCAAGATGCCAAAACTCGTTTGTTTTAGCGTCTGCACGAAAGAAACGTGCGTTTTGGGGTCGGACAGTCACTATTCGAGGTTCCGATATCGTCTTGTCGCTCGATTTGGCCTCGAGTGTTTCTCATTATGGTATAACTCGAACCCTAATCCCTTTACCCATGTATTTGATTTTGTGTTTCCTTTTGCGTGTTAGATTTGTAGTTTTCTTTAGTTTAATTCTTTTCAGTAATCGTTTACTTCATTATTAATCTAGTTTCTAATTTCGTCTATTATATAACTCAATCACTTTCATTAGTTGTTTCATTATCAACATGTATTTTGCATTGCTTTAGTTGTTAAGTTCTAAATTCATGTTTAGTATTTCTAGTTTAGTCTTTGTTTAAGCTGATTAGTTTAGGTTCTTCAATGGTCATTACATGTTTTCTTGATTGTAGTCATTATGTTCTAGTTTCTTTTGTTAGTTGATAACTAAGTTGTTGTAGTTAATATTTTGTTATTTGGTCTCAAACTAGGTTTGGTACCGATTTAGTTAAAAGCTAAAGTTTAGGTAATTTTATCATACTATAGGTACTAGTAGCCTACTTTTTACTAGTAGGGTGGCTAAAATGACTCTTTCCTCTTTGCTTTTGCGATACCAAATTTTCAGGCTGTCCTTTTACCTTTTGGACAGTCTTTGAACAATATTTAGCACACAAAGTCAGCCCTTTTTTGATTGACTTTTGATGAACTGAAATATGTTTAAAAAGTGACTTTCTTTGCCTACTTAAGGGGATGCTTTTCCCACGCTTAAGGGACACATACTCTTAAGACTTAAAAAGACATCTTTTGATACTCTAAAAAGACAACCTTGAGAGTAAAAAAATAAATAAGCAGCTAAACATACCTAATAGTAAGCTGAAAATCCTGAGCTTTGTGAGTATTTCTTAGAATGAAAAACCTATACTTCATTAATTTATTCTTTTCAGATTAGTTTTGATTTTAGATTTCTTTTGGTATCGCTTTAGTTTAGATGTTGTTTTAATGACTCAATGGCTATTTGTATTAGAATGAGTAGTTATAATTTATTATCTAGTCTTAAGTTTTTAAACAATAACTTTATTTTCTATCGCTAAAATATCAATTTTATAACTCTTAAGTATATATGTTCTAAGATAGTCATGTTATTGGTATAATGTATTTGTACGTCTTTCACTTTTTAAGTAAAAATATCTCTTGTATGGTTCATGTACATGCAAGCATGTTTATAATAGATATATACATTTTCTACTATTTTATAAATCTTTTAAAAAACAATTTACAATCTTAATGTATTCTATATTTATATATTAATTTTATTAAATTATAAATATATTAAAATAAATAGCCATCGGGCTTACACCCAGTGCCCCAAGTCGCCTCGGCCCGTGTTAGATACTCGCCTACGCCTTCGAAAACACTGATTCATGGTACGATATGGTACCGATTTGAAAATTTTCAGTATGGTAATTTCTGTTTTCAGGGTTTAAAAATATTATAGCATTATTATACTCAATTAATTGAGTATGAGTTGATATTTTTTATTTCAATTTTGGTTTATGCGGTAGGGACAAATCGATAACTACGATTTCAAGATTATATACAGTGCAAGATTATGACTTCGACTGTGGTGGAAACTCTTACAGTTTCCTACAATAGCAACTCCGGGTCTTCATCCTGTTAAGCAAAATGAGAAGGTAGCATATAAAAATAGCTCTAAAGTTCATGATTGTTCAAAAGGACAAATCCTAAGACCTAAGGTAAAGGGGTATTGTATATACCTATATGTAGTTGGTTTAATTCATGTTTTTATATTTAGTATTAAAGGTTTGATGGTTTTAGTTTGAAGGATTTTAGGCTCTTATTATTTTATATTTATATTAACTAATCTGTAGTAACTTGTTTTCATGTCGAAAATATTTTTCATTCTTTAATCTTTGAAATGAACAATATCAATCGCTGCTAATCATGATTTATTAAATTCATTGTTGTTTTAGAACTTCAGCTCTAAGAATGCTGAAATTCAGCAAATATAAACAAAAATTTCAGCTCCTAGAATGCTGAAGTTCAGTAAATACAAACAAATTTCAACCCTGAAGTTCATCACAAACAGAACAAAGCTTAAGCTAAAACATGTTGAAGTTAAGCAAATACAGAACAAAACTTCAGCTAAAACATGCTGAAGTTTAGCAAATACAGAACAATGTTTCAGCTACTAGAATGCTGAATTTCAGCAATTACAAACAAAAACTTCAGCCAACACATGCTGTTGTTTTATTGAACTAAAGTTTGCCATTTGCACTATGAATTGGAATTGGCGTGATTGCCTTTGCAAATCAGGCCAAACTTCATGCAAAAATATCTTAAGTTTTGCTACACTTCAAGCAAAATTAATTGCTACTTCAGGCATATGTTTCGCGAAAAGTGGGTAAGCTTGCAATTTATTTTGCAAAACGGATATAAGTTAAAACGCGGCCCAAAAAACAAAAATATATGCAAAACGTAACGTAATTTTCCGACGAAGGAGATTCGAGTAAATCCCCTTCCACCCCCTCTAAATCTGCCCCCCTCGCTTAGCCCCGCTCTTTGGTTTAGGATGGATCCGGACTGTTGAGTCTCATTTCCTATGTACAAGAATCAAATGGAATCAAACCCGCTATTAATGTGGGTATCTGCCCAACATCTATAGTTATATAGTTGGAAGGTAAATTCATCATTAACGTCCTTTCGTTTTATCTTCATTCTTTTTGGTTCAAATGGAGTACGGTCTTGTATTTTTCTTTTTTTGGTAAAAAATTAATCATGCTTGCGATGCTACTGCCTACAGTTCACCGCTGTCACAAAACTTTTATAAGCTATTCTACATGACAGCTCCAATTTCAAGTAAGTTTCATCTTTTATGTATATTAAGAGTTTAATTTTCATACAATGATAGTGTTAAAAAAAGCTTAATATTCACCAGGTTATCCAAAAAAAAAAAAATTAAAAAAATTGCATGTAACCACATATTTCATATTAAAATTGGACCCCTTTCCTACTTAAACAATGATTTATCTTTTTACTGGCTTTTCAATAATGAAATTAGTTTACTAAGAAAAATTAGAGAGAAACCATACCATAATTAATTAATAAACTTACCTATTATATAAGATTTGAAGTCAACTAATTACTTAAGATTTTTCTCTTTTAGTTTTGATAAATCAACCACTTCACGAATTTTAGTAGAACCCAAAAGGTAATGTGGGCAAAGAATTCTCAATTGGTGGTCAAATATAAACACAGATTTTGTAATTACCTGTGATATTTATTATTATCAGGAGCTTAATAATTTTTTCAAACACATATTTTGAATATTGATTATTTATTTTTACTAATAAGGGTATACACTCTTAAATTTTCAAATGCTACATATTCTTGTATAAACAGAAATGGAGGCATGATAATTTGTAAAGCTGAGATGATAAAATTATAAAATAAAACTAAGTTTAAGTTAAATGTATGGAATGATGATCGATAAATTTTATGAAGCAAAAATTCTTCCTTTTATGAGTTGCGTATATATGATCAAACTTTATCAACCCTGGAGCTGAAATTATGCACTTTAGCTAGCCTAGGTATTCATAATGGTCTACACTATGCCAATCAAAATCAAATGGCGACCTAGGTATTCATAATGCTGTGACTAAGAATTTATGCACTTTAGCTAGTCTAGTAGGAGAATTCTTACAAATACTATAACCCCCTGTGCTAAATTAATCATCACCTCCTATGGGACTAGTTTTGCAAAAAAACAAAGGTTCCTTCGTCTGGAAGAGTATTCAAAAGGGATGAGAATTATGCTCAAAAGGTATCACATGGTCACCCCATTTCCATTCCAACACAAACATATGGGAAACCAATTGGATACCTAATGTAGGTAACCTTAGAAAAACAGTAACATGTTCTCTCTCTATTAGAGATCACTCTTTAAAAATCAGGGATATTTTCAATGGAAAAACCTGAAACCTTGATAAGCTATCTTTCAACATTCCTTGCGACCTAAGGGTAAATATCACTAAGACAAGAATTCGTCTTAAAGGCCCTACCAATGATATCCCAATTTGGTCTCTAAACACAAAAGGTATTTTCACAACCAAATCCTGTTACACTATTATAGAAACCCCTCCAGACAATAACTTAGAATTTGAATGGATATGGAACCTGAATTGCCACAATAAAATTAAATTCTTCTTGTGGCAGTGTCTCCATGATAGGATACCATGCAGGAAATACCTCTCACAAATTGGGCTAAATATTGATCACATCTGCCCTATTTATAAATGCCAAAAAGAGGAATCCATAATCCATATTTTTCAAGAATGCAAAGCCGTCAAACACTTTTGGAATAATCTTGGGTGAAAAACTTACTATAAAGAAAAGGAAAATCATTGGCTCCTACAAGTAAAAGACTTTAACTATTCTCTTAATAACAAGTATATTGACTGGAATTCCTTCTTCTCATTTGCCATCTGGCATATCTGGCTTAATAGAAATAACAACAATCAAAACAATATTGCCAACCCTATTAATGATACTCAAATTACTCAAAGAGCTTCTGAATTTAAACTCCTCATAGAAAAGAGCATCAACACCCCACCAAAAATTCCCATTAAAATAAAGTGGTACAAGCCACCAAGAAGCTGGTTTAAACTAAACGTAGATGCCAACTTCAACAACCATAGTCAGAAATGTGGCTTTGGAGGCGTTTTCAGAAATACCAATGGGAAATGGGTGGTTGGATTTGCAAAATCCACACATGCAAATGGATCACTAGAAGCAGAAATAAAAGCACTGAAAGAAGGACTTAAAACAACAAAAGAATGGGGACTATTCCCTCTTGAAATTGAGACAGACTCCACGGAGGTAATCCATGCAGTACAACAAGGTAATAAACTATATGATAAGGTTGTTAATGAATGCAGGTGGTTCATGCACCAGCAGAAGGTAATCCTCCATCACATCTTCAGGCAAGGAAATAGGACAGCTCATCATCTGGCAAAGAAGACCAAGCATAAGGGAAAGCAATTTTTTGTACTACCCCTTTCTTTTGTAACCAATATTGTGGAAAGTGAACAATCATAACTCTATATTTTTGTTAAGTCTTTATCATTTGATGCTTGCAATATACTAGCAAGCTTAGGTAATCAATGTGTCCTCGGAGACACAAACTATGACGAATATTTACGAAAAATTATGTAGTTATTAATATATTATTTCCTGTTTGCTAAAAAAAACAAAAAACCTCTGGAGCTGAAATAATTTGTTTATAATCTTAAACATTTTTAATGGAATATCTATTTTTTTTAAAAATAATTATTCATCGAGATGGGGTACACGCGCAAAGCGCGTACCCTAATTCTAGTAATATAATATATATATGAATTGGTATATAATTAAGTATTTCGGTATAGTATTAGATATCTCGGTATTTTATGAATAAATATCGAACAAATTTTTAATAATACATCTCAAATAACTATTCCGATTTCAATATGATAATTCCATATTTACCGAAGTCTGTACATTATTAAGAGGGGGATATAAATTTGTTTGCACTAAATTGAGGTGTGAATCTTAATCATTCAGATCTCAGACAGTAAGAGTATTTGTTTTTAAAATTCGAATCTTATTCATTCAGATCTCAATCATTAAGTGTGTTTGCTTTTTTACTTCTTAACCATTTAATGAGTCTGAATAGATTTGTATGATCAAGATATATAACATAGACTTAATTTCATTAAGATGCTAGCATCCACATTCATTTCTAGTTGCTGCTACCGCTTACTATTATAAACTACCACCACCACCATACTCAACCATAGCCGCCACCGCTACCACCACCCACCACCTCCACCACCATCATCCTCAACCACAATCACACACTCACTCACTTCAACTATCACAATTAACCAACCACCCTATCGCCATCAACAATCATAGCCGACATTGCGCACCTTATAAACTACTGCCACTCACCATCACCTTTCTCAATCACAACCACAACCACCACCCCACACAGTACAAACACAACAAGTACCACTAGCAATCTATAGCAAGACACGACGAACTAGCCTAACACCCTCAACGGGGAAGAAAAACGTTGAACTACCTATTAACCTAAGACCCTAATGCTCGCCCTCCAAATCATCCTATCTAAGGTCATGTCCTCGGTGAGATGGAGTCGTGCCATGTTCTACTTGATCACCTATCCCCAATATTTCTTAGGCCGCCTTCTACCTCTCCTCATACCAGACAAGGCCAAACGCCCGCACCTCCTAACCGGGGCGTCAAGGCTTCTCCTCCGCACGTGCCCGAACCATCTAAGCCTCGCTTCCCGCATTTTGTCATCCATGGGCGTCACCCCCACCTTAGCCCGAAAATCTTCATTAATTCCTAATCTTTCCAACCTAGTATGCCCGCACATCCACCTCAACATCCGCATTTCTTCTACTTTCATCTTCTGAATATGACTTCATTTGTAATTGAAGCCTCTTATTCTTGTTAATTTTTTTTAACTAACCCTTACACCAGCTGGCTCATCAATAACAAAATACTACGACTTTCAGTGTGGCAACTATTTCTTCCAAACTTCGACTGAAGAGATCCTGTTGGCCTGAAAGGGTCAAAAAATCAAGATTTCTTGTCTTCTTTTCTGGAGAAAGCAAGCAAGGTTTCTTGTTATGGCCTTATTTTTTTTTTTCCGTCAACATTTTGTTTCTCCAACAATATTATATGTAGTACAAAGGATAAAAAGTCATCCAGAAGGTACAAATGTAAGGATTCTTATTTTTTGTTGATAGGAAGAGATGTGTTTGGTTCAGTCAGCTTAGGATAATCAAGAGATGTGACAATTTTGCTGTCCAATTATCAGAATCCTTCAGTAACTTAGACTAAGTATTATGGCTTCTAATGCATTTTAAATACGTACACGACATTCGTCTTTTCCTTTTCATTTTGTTTATTAGTTCCGAGTCACCATTGTATCAACTTTAGGGTTATCTTGTTTAACTCCAGGGTCCTATTAACAGAAAATATGGGGATTCTACAGAACGAAAGGGACTTTTGATATTTCAGTTGTATAATAGATAAGATATCCTAGGTAACAAGGGAATCATTTGTTTGAATGCCAAGTACCATTTCAATGACGTCACACCAAGTTGGTGACAGAAAATCAACAAAAATGGGAATGGCTCAACCACCGTCTTCTACGTACACTATGATATGGTCATGGAGTCCAAAAGTACCATCTACAATAGAAAAATCATCATGCAAAACAAATATACTTGTGCTAAATGCACACATATCTATTAAAGCTTATAAAAGATGGTGAGAACAACTTTTACCATTTGATAATGGAGCAAAGAGAATGCTGCCTCATTGGGACATTCTGCAACTCCTCGACCTTGTACATCTTAAGCAAGCCACTGTTAAACTTGTTCCAGTTCTAATGTCATCTAACATCGGAGAATCCTCTGCTAACATACCCTTCTTGACCTTTGATATAGTTTCTATGAGTCCACCAAACTGTAGAGGTACCAGGTCCTCTACTAGTTCCCACAAAGAAGTACACTAAGAAAGAAAGTAAAAGAGACAAGGGATTTTTATGTGAAAAAATCTCACTCAAGGGGACAAAAACCACGACCTACACTTGTAGCATTTCAACTTCACTAACTTGTAATCTAAACTATTACAAGTCACTTTGTAATGAACTTCTTGTTATCACTCTGTATTTGTAAAACAATTCTGGAAATAATAAAATAAATAAACAGAAATGTAAACGCAATGAAATTAATCCGAGCCCACTGAATTCACAGTGTTTCCTTAAGGAATTTAATCCCCTCCTAGTACCCAAGGTTATGGATTATTTCCTCCCAGGATAGAACGAATTTCACACTGGTGTAGTGGTACTTCAAACCCCAGTGTTTCAGCGAACTCAAAGTTCGGTAGCAAATCACACTTACTTGCTTTCTTTGAAGATGAAAGTATGCAGAAAGAAGGAGGAGAACTCAGAAATTAGTATGTAAAATCTGAGAGAATGGACTTGTATTTATAGCCAAAGTTGGGCTGAAATCTGAAGAGGTGCAACTCTCCATAATGGCTGTTTTTGCAAAAACGCCCATAAAGTAAATGCCATGACATAATTGGCTATTTACTCAATAATAAAGAGGGAAAATTGAAGGGTAGTTAATTTTCTGTTACAAAACAGAAAACTAAATTCTGGATAATAACTGAAATGGATTTAATATTAATATTTATTTTAATATTAATATTTTGTTATTAAAACAAATATTTAATAACATTTCTGTTAATATTTACTATTAACAAATAAATTTGGTCCAAAAAATAATCTCTCGATCGATCATTTGACCAAATCCAAATCCAAATCCGAATCCGAATCCGAATCCGAATCCGAAGCTGAAGCCGAAGACGAGGCCGAGGCCGAGGCCGAGGCCGAGCCGAGCGAGCGACGACGACGACGGCGCGAGGATTGCTTTCTTCTCAACTCTTTATTAGCTAGAAGAAGAGC
>ML267897.1:0-13766 GCA_005239495.1 Nicotiana undulata
AGTATAGCTTCTCAAACATATAATGAACAGGAAAGGCACGACATGTCCCCTCGTGCATAACATAACAGTCACTCGGCACGGAATGTCCCCTCATGCATATATAATAACACTCGACACTAAATGTCTCCTCGTGCATAACCTCACAATCACTCGGCACGGAATGTCCCCTCGTGCATATATAATAACACTCGGCACGGAATGTCCCCTCGTGCATAACCTCACAATCACTCGNATGCGACGAATAATAAAACACAAAGCAACAATAATATGAAATTCAACAACACGAAGGTCTCAAGTACATGGAAATATTCAATACAATTTTATTGTCCCAGCAAGGAGAAATCACCATTTACCACATCACAAATGCCCGACAAGGGTCTCAACTATAACCAACCTCGCATCAGTAATACAATTTCAACAGTGTAAGCCTCAACTGGAGCAAATAACTCAATAACTCTCCACGTCATGAAACAACATCAAGTATCACTTTGAATTCATAATTTACTCATAGTGCGGGGAATATTAGGAACATAGCAAATCTCATCACAATTGACTCACGGACATACTTGACCGCAACGCATAGGCGCTTGTCACCACGCCTTTACGTTAGACATGAGTTGCACATAGCAAATAAGACTCTATACCTAATCCCTCAAGCTGAGGTTAAGCCAAACACTTACCTCGGCTCCAAAAATTGCAAGTCAAGCCTCAATCACAGCCTTTCCTCTCGAATCCAACTCCGAATCGGGGATATCTAGACATAATGGATTTATTAACATCAATAAGTACCCAATAAATCAATTTCTAAGCCAAGTTATGCATTTCCTACTATTCTTCCAAGAATACTAAAATTCGACCCCGGGCCCACACGTTTAGATTTTCGAAAATTCATGAAGGAATCAATTACCCGGAGTCTAAGGATCGAAGTTATGTAATTTATTCAAGGATTCATGGCCTAACATGGAAAAATCACTAAATCCTCAAAAACCCTAAAGTTTACTACCTAATTCTATAATTTTTAGATGATTTAATAGTGTATTTAACTAAGAATTAGTGTTAGAATTAGAGGTTTTATGGGTTTTAACTTACCTCTTAGTGGGTGGTCGTGGAAGGTGTTTGTCCAAGCTTGGTTGTCCTCTAATGGTGGTTGAAGATGGGTGAAAGTGAAGAAAACCTGAAATTTTAGAGTATTTAAGTGGCCTGCCAACAGGGGTTTCCGCACCTGCGACCATAGGATCGCAGGTACGGTCTCGCGCCTGCGAGAAAATGATCGCAATTGCGGAAAAGGGCCTGAGATCCTGGGCTCGCACCTGCGGGGTTGGGAGCCGCACCAGCGGTACCGCTCCTGCGGAATTTTGGTCGCCCCTGCGATGGCCTGGACCGCACCTGCAGTCTCGCGCCTGCGGACTTTGGGCAAGGGGTTGGGGATCGCACCTGCGAGGCTGGGACCGCACGCACCTGCGGCTGAGCAACCGCACCTGCGGTCACACCAGCTGCTGTGCACCAGCAGTGGTTTTTGCTGGTTTTTGGTCTCGCGCGGGGTCCGGGAGGCATCTGGGTCCACCCGAGCCCCCGTCCAAAAATACAAACAAGTCCCAAATCATTAAACGGACTTGCTCGAGCTCACGGAACACTCAATACAACGCTAAAACTCAAAATCACCCTCCAAAACCCCTGAATTCAAAACTTAAGGACTTTGAAATTCTAGAATTCACTTCAACGCGCCGAACCGACCTAAACCACTCGGATTGACTTCAAATTTTGCAGATAAGTTATAAACGACACAACAGAACTATTCCCGATCTCGGAATTTCATTTGGACCTCGGGAACATAAAATCACTTCTCAAGCCACATTTCAAATTCTTTAGAAACCCCACAAGTTCATTAACTCTATTTTTTCCTCACTTGGACCCGAAACCAATCAAATCAAACCCATTTTACACCAAATATCACAGATAGGACAAACAACATATAATAAACCTGTTCCGGGCTCCGGTACCATAACACGGGCCCGGTAACAAGGTTTTCACATAATTATTCACTTTCACATTCCTTTATTATTTTCAGAAAATAATTTTCTTTAAAAATTCATTTTCCGGGCTTGGGGCCTCGGAATTCGATTCCGGGCATACGCCCAAGTCCCATATTTTCCCACGGACCCTCCGGGACTGTCACATCACGGGTCCGGATCCGTTTACCAAAAATGTTGACCAAAGTCAACTTTATTCGATTATTCAATTAAAAATCCCATTTTTATCAAATTTTCTTCCCGGCTACCTGCCCGGGCTGCGCACGCATATCGAGGTGAGATTAACAGAGGCTTTCAAGGTCTCGGAACACAGATTTAGCTAGAATTATTCAGGATGACCTTTTGGGTCCTCACAGATAGTTAAAGGTACCGTATGAGTATTACGTAAATAAAAGAGAATGCCACTGAGAAGACTGTCAAAATATCAAGCAACCCTACAAGAACAAGGGCGTGGAGGTATGTAACTATGAATAGTTATAGGCAAGGAAGGACATCAAAAATTCTATTGGGAATGCAATGTAATAAGCTCGCATCTTTACAAGAGCCACAAGGTCTCCCTAAGTACTACAACGAAAGAATAGCTGAGGAAATAAGGAAGAAGGCTACAGCCTAAGCACAGTGACCTAAAGAGGAAATGGTCTTGGAACAACAGTCTCACAACAACATTGTATGGACTCCATAAGAAAACGGCACCTACCGTGGCTAATGAACGAGATGTAAAATCAGAAGTGTTATTTAAGATACATGAGTTGTATGGAATTCAATATGTGTGGGAACTAAGGTAGGCTAAGTATGCACGCAACAAGGGGGAAGGAAGACCAGGAAAAGTAATTTCATACATTTAAAAAAAGTTGAGAAGGAACGGAAAGAATCATTTGACTAATAATCTGGAGTTAGTTACGGCATGAACACACTTACGATTTCGGAATATTATCCATGCAGCATATATACTAACATCCATACAGCCGTAGAGGACTCCGGTATAAGTTCAAAGAAAGAATTAGGCTCAGGGCATAGACAAAGGATTGAATTGTTAGAAGATTGTATCATGAATATTCCATAGCGCCCATGAAAGGCTAAAGTAATAACTAATACCATGAGCCGCAAATCGGAAGATAGCTTAAGCCTACATAAAGGCTGATCAAAAGGAAGAAGAAACTAAAGAGTTACATCAACAAAGTAAACCAGGAGTCTGATTATTGGACCCAGAAAATTATAGAAATCGTGATTGAGGACATTGCAGAATTGCTCTTAATATCAAAGGTACAAGAGAGATAGTAAAATAGCCATATTCTATAACGGCTCTACGATAAAGCCAGTTAGAAAAGTACCCGCCTTATAAGAATTCAGTATGAAGCTCTAACTGGATTGTGTATACACCAGAGGTGCAAGTATTATAATAGAGCTTCAAATTGTGAATACGAATTTTACCTATGTGGAAAGGAGTTCATGAAAGAGATAGAAGATGTGATGCGAGATTTTAAGGAAGGTAAAAGTGAACAACATACGAGATATTCAGATACGGAAGGTTGGTAATAGTCCATACTTCGGATAGAAGGATAGAAGCGCTGGGATTCAGTATCGATAGTGGCGTCGACAATGGCATATCTTCCAGCCTATGGTTTCTAGGTACCGAGAGATCTAGTTAAGATAGTAAAGAAGAGTTAGAGACTATGTGGTGTCCCGCTTGATGTTCTAAAGTAACACAAGGAAATCTGTGGTGCAAGCAAGTTGAAGGAAGGTTGTGAATAGTATAAATATAATATGTATAGGTCACAATTGAGTAATGATTTGAATAAAACCAGGGATTTCAATAATGGTACAGGATTAAAATACCCACGTAAGTGAATCACATTGGGATGCTATGAAATACGGGTAGGGAAGTATAATATCACCCCTAGGTGGATCCGTCTAATTACTCCATATGTCCCCAATAAAACCTGAGCCCTAGCGGTAGTGTTGCATAAGAGGTCAAGTTATCAGTGGTAGATTATGAATCAGTGTTAAGGTGAATCGACAATAGATGGATAAAGTTCCAACGTATGAGAGGAGATAAGGATTCCATCCTTTAGATGAACAATATTAAGGAAGCATTGAAGGACTTGGATTTATACATCTATGGTAAGAAGCGAGAGAGTAACCTGGAATTAGGTAGAAGACCTCGATAATAATAATACCAAGGTAAGAGTTATGGTAGTATAACCTACCTAGATGCAGTAAAGCCATACAGATGAATAACCAGGTCTATGAAATAAAATTTAACAATATTCACAAGTTCAACAAAGTACTGAGCGAAGAACTTCAGTATAACTATACATGCCCAGAGGGACATCTTATTAAGCTTTGTACATGATTACAAAGTGATGCCTAGAGATTGGCTAAAAGCGGGAGGAAAAAGGAGAGAAGAGTCGCATAGGCGCACTTATAAATTCAGAGTCGTATAGGTTGTATGATAAAAGGTAGCAAAAGTTACAAGATCGAAAGTATTCCGACAACGAGTCGTGGTGTGAGAAAGAGGCCTAAAAAGGGGAATGCCATGGCCTTTCGGATTCATTCACAGAACAGTTGCCTAGATGGCAAGAGGAGTGCCAAAGTATTCACAAGAGTTATGGGTTATGAGAATGATAAGTTCATCAGTCAACATTCGAGGACGAATGTTCCAAAGGGGAGAATGATGTTACACCCCATATTTTTGTACATGAAAGTACGCCATAAATAAATTGGTGAAAGCTCGGAAATGAGATGTTACATCCCGCATTTTTTTACGTTAAAGTTTCGTCGTTAGTTAATCGACGTAAGTTCGGGAATAAGATTATAATTATTATAATATTTCAAACAATTAATGAGTAAATTCGTGAGGGTGAGAGGGTAAGAAAATCGAGGAAACAAGAATTTTCGTCGAAGTTTGACATTTTGGGATAAAATACGGCCCGAGCTAAAATACCCGGTATTTATAGACTAGTGCCATACAAGGTACCACATGACCATGATAATAGAATGTATAAGGTATGTTAACGCTATCCCTTCTTTATTTTTGGCATGATCTATACGACACGAACGAAACGAGCAAATGCACAACTTCCATAAATGACCCTATTCATAGAAGTATTAGAGGTTCCTATGTTCTTGAATTCCCATATATCTTATTATTCTATCGTTCGTTCATGGGTCTCAGAAAATACGTAAGTTGATAAAGTTTGTTTCATGATATTGCTCAAAGGCATAATGGTCTTATGACATTCTAAGAGATTTTATTGACATACTTCTCATGCATTGCATTCATTTATACATGTACATTGACCCTTGACCAGATGGCGTTATATACGCGTATTATATATATATATATATATATATATATATATATATATATATATATATATATATGGAAAAAGGTTACGGCGTTATATACGCACCACCACCTGATCAACTGGTATACGTTGATGATTTGCCCACAGTGGCCGAGATGATATGATGGGATGCTCTCAGATGCTTGATGATGTTATGAATACATGTACCTATGCACGACATGACATTCATACGCATATGCATGCCACTATAAGTATTTCATGATTTACAGAGTTATTCAGACTTACAGGTTGAGTCACTTACTCTATATTTCTTCCATGTATTTTGTATACTTATTTATGTGCCTTACATACTCGGTACATTATTCGTACTGACGTCCCTTTGCCTGGGGACACTACGTTTCATGCCTGCAGGTCCCAATAGACAGGTTGAGAGTCCTCTAAGTAGGCTATCACTTCAGCAAAAGATGTTGGTGCACTCCATTTGCTCCGGAGTTGCTTATTTGGTCAGTACGATTTAGACATGTATTGATTGGCATGCCAGGGCTCTGTCCCGACCTTATGACGTTTATGTACTCCTAGAGGCTTGTAAACATATGTCATGTATATGAAAGATTGTATGGCCTTTTCGGCCTATGTTCAGTGTATGAATGATTATTTTGGCCTTATAGGCATGTACGTCATACGTATAAGTTCGGATTACATGTTGGGTCGTCCAATGTCGAGTATTTCCCCATGTTTTATTCTACTTATCTCACAATAGCCTCTATGGCTCATTTACCTATTATTATGATATGAAGATATGTTACATAGGTACTCGATTAAATAAGGTACCGGGTGCTCATTGCGGCCCACCGGTTTGGGTCATGACATGATTATCCATGGAGACGGAAGTAATTCCATTTATACCAATTAAACTGTTCCGGTCATCGAGAATAGAAGGAAGTTGGGTGGAGAAACATACCATCGCATTGAGCGCGTCAAAGCAATTGAGAAAGACAAATGGTGGAGTAGTAAAATAGAAAGTATATTGTCATGGACAGGGTATGAACCCGGCAAGAATCTCCAACGGATCACAAAACCGATACAGCTAAAGCGTCATGGCACAACTTTTGGGCTTGGGTACGAATACACATGGCTAGAGTATCAGAATTGGTTGCCACCATGGCGTGGTCCTTATTACCCTCTAGAACAACCACCGGTACCATATTTGCACAAGACATTTCATCAAGCTGACATGATGTGGGGGTCCGAGGAAGGCCTTATTATTCAGACCATGGAGAAGGGAGTTGTTCTCAAGAACTGGACTACCGCACCATCAAGGGTCCATCGAGTTCCTGGGTAGCATGGCAATTAGCACCATTTATTCTTTACAGCAATTTTACGAGCATCTAAGACATTTTCAGTATTTTGTTTTACGCGTATTTTGTTTGTAAATAATTGCTCGAGTCATCGAGCTGTATTTGTTTGACGTTTTCAAATTTTCTTTATTAATTAATGGATTGCTATTTTTAGTATTTATTATTATCCTTTACATTCTCTCTCTCTACAGCATTTTTATTACTTATCCTGATGAACCTCCGACTGTGACATATAATGAGACAACGCAACATAAGGATAGTGATTCAGAGGATCTAGAAGAGGATATAATATGAGGAAATATTCAGAGAAGTGGAAAACTTTGAAAACAAGCCTAAGTCCAATTTGGATGAGACTGAAACAGTTAATTTGCGAGACTCCGAAACAGTCAAGGAAATGCGTGCAAGCTTTCATCTATCGCCGTCAGAGAAGGAAGAATACATCCGGTTCTTGAAAGAATATGAGGATATTTTTGCATGGTCCTACGATGACATGACCGGTTTGAGCACATCCATAGTAGTCATAAACTACCTACCGACACTATGTGTCCACCGGTAAAGCAGAAGCTCAGAAAGTTCAAGCCAAATATGAGTTTGAAAATAAAAGAGGAAGTCACTAAGCAGATCAAAGCCAAGGTTCTCAGAGTGGTCGAATATCCGACCTGGTTGGCTAACATTGTGCCAGTTCCAAAGAAAGATGGGAAAGTTAGAGTGTGTGTCGACTATCGAGACTTAAACAGAGCAAGTCCCAAAGATGATCTCCCGTTGCCCAATATACACATATTGATTGATAATTGTACCAAGCATGAACTCCAATACCTTGTGGATTGCTTCCCGAGATATCATCTGATCTGGATGGATGAAAAGGATGCCGAAAAGACACCCTTTATTACACCATGGGGTGTGTATTGTTACAAAATGATGTCGTTTGGCCGAAAGAATGTTGGAGCCACTTATATGAGGGCCATGACAACCATTCTCCACGACATGATACACAAGGAGATAGAGGTGTACGTGGACGATGTCATCATCAAATCTAAAACGGGAACATATATCTTTGATCGACTTCGAAGGTACAATCTAAAACTGAATCCCGAAAAATATGCCTTCGGAAGTCCCTGCTGCAAAACTGTTAGGGTTCATCGTCAGCCGCCGACGAATTGAGCTAGACCCAAAGGTCAAGACTATCTAAGATTTGCCACCTCCGAAGAACAAGAAAGATGTGATGAGTTTCTTAGGGCGTCTCAATTACATCAGCCGTTTCATAGCATAGTCAACTGTGATATGTGAATCGATTTTCAAAATGGTAAAGAAAGACGCTAACAAGTTGGACTGAAGAATGTCAGAAAGCCTTTGACAAGATCAAGGAATATTTATCCAAACCACCTGTCCTGATCCCACCGTAGCCTGGGAGACCTCTGCTACTTTATTTATCCGTACTAGATGGGGCTTTTGGTTGTGTTCTGGGACAACACGATGAGACGGGAAGAAAGGAGCAGGCCATATACTATCTGAGTAATAAGTTCACACCCTATGAAGCACGGTATTCTCTGCTGGAGCACACCTGATGTGCTTTAACATGGATAGCTCAAAAGTTGAGGCACTACTTCTATGCCTACACCACATATCTCATATCAAGGATGGATCCGCTAAAATACATCTTCCAGAAACCCATGCCTACGGGGAAGTTAGCAAAATAGCATATACTACTGAGTGAGTTCGACATCATCTATGTAACTTAGAAGGCTGTCAAAGGGCAAGCATTGACGGATCATCTGGCAGAAAACCCTGTAGATGGAGAATACGAACCACTGAAAACGTATTTTTTCGATGAAGATGTATCATTCGTAGGAGAAGATATCACTGAAGCCTATGATGGTTGGAGAATGTTCTTTGATGGAGCTTAAAAACTTCAAAGGAGTAGGTATTAGAGCAGTTTTAGTGTCAGAAACATGTCAACATTATCCAGTATCCGCAAAACTCAGGTTTCCATGTACTAACAACATGAAGACTATGAGGCTTGCATCTTAGGGCTCAAGTTAGCCATTGACATGAACGTTCAGGAATTGCTGGTAATTGGAGATTCAGACCTTTTAGTGCATTAGGTTTTAGGATAATGAGCTACAAAGAATACCAAGATATTGCCATATATGTACTATGTACAGGAGCTGATAAAGAGGTTTATAAAGATAGAGTTCAAACATGTTCCGAGAGTCCAGAATGAATTTGCGGATGCATTAGCCACTTTATCTTCCATGATACAACATCCAAACAAGAACTTCATCGATCCTATCCCAGTAAGGATTCATAATTAGCCAGCTTATTGTGCTCATGTTGAAGAAGAAACTGATGGAAATCCATGGTTCCATGACATCAAAGAATATTTGGAAAATGGAGAATACCTGGAGCACGCAAATCATACTCAAAAACGCACACTCCAAAGATTATCCAACCACTTCTTCCAAAGCGGAGGAGTTCTGTACAGAAGGACTCCAGATCTGGGGTTATTACGGTGTGTTGACGCCAAGGAAGCATCCAAATTGCAAGAAAAGATACATGCCGGAACTTGAGGACCACACATGAATGGCATTTTCTTAGCTAAGATGATATTAAGAGCAGGATATTTCTGGATGACTATGGAAACAGACTGCATCAGGCATGTCCAGAAGTGTTACCAATGCCAAGTACATGATGATATGATAAGACTGCCACCCAATGAACTCAATGCAACAAGTGCACTTTGGCATTTCTCCGCTTGGGGGATGGAATTCATCGGTCCGACCGAACACGCCGCTTCAAACGAGCATAGTTTCATTATAATGGCCATAGACTATTTCACAAAATGGGTTGAAGTTGTATCTTACAAGGCTGTAACTAAGAAGGTCATCACAAATTTCGTTAGGGATCGTATTGTTTGTCAATTCGGTGTACCTGAATCAATCATCACCGACAATGCCGCCAACCTTAACAATGATTTGATGAGAACCATGTGTGAAACCTTCAAGATCAAGCATAAGAATTCCACAGCATACATGTCGCAAATGAATGGAGCTATGGAAGACAACGATAAGAACATCAAGAAGATATTAAGGAAGATGGTAGATAATCACAAACAATGGCACGAGAAGCTACCATTTTCCCTACTTGGATATCGTACCACGGTTCGCACATCAACCGGGGAAACTCCTTATTTGTTGGTCTATGGTACTGAAGTTGTTATCCCCGCCGAAGTAGAAATTCCTTCTTTGAGAATCATATAAGAGGCTGAACTCAGTGATGCAATGGATACGAAGTCGCTATGAACAACTGGCTCTCATTGATGGGAAAAGAATAAATGCAGTATGTCACGGTCAACTCTACCAAAACAGAATGTCCAGAGCCTTAAAAAAGGTCAGGCCTAGACAATTCACACCAGGGCAGTTGGTGCTAAAGCGGATCTTCCCGCATCAAGATGAAGACAAAGCGAAATTTTCACCCAATTGGCAAGGGCCCTACATGGTCCACAAAGTACTAACAGGAGTATCACTCTAACTTGAAAAAATGGACGGAGAAATTTGTCCAAAACCTATCAACCCAAACGCAGTCAAGAGATATTATGTTTAGATTGCTCACATTTCTTCATCTGATGTAACTGAACTACGCTTGACCTAATTCCCCGTTTAAGAGGGGATACGTAGGCAGCCGTGTGGGCTCAGTTACATCCCAATAAAATCTTCATTTATTGCCATAGTCAGAAACGGGGTAGAATTTTCATGAGGACCCTCAAAATTCTAAACAAGTCCAAGCAACTTCGTCATACGCAGAACAGTCAAAGAATTGTTTTTAAACTGGGGCAGAATTTTTAGGAGAACCCTCAAAATTCTAAAGCAAGGAGGCCGCAATGTCTCTAAAATATGTCACAGGCATTGGTTCATCTAACTTACTTGATATTGCATACTACCATATTTTAAATAGCTACACTCATCAAATGCACACATCTTTTTTCGAAAACTTTATTTTTATAAATAGCCAAATGCTACCCAGGGTAACTCAAACAGGATCTCAAGGCAGGAGCAAAAGCATAGCAAGAAGACGAAAGCACGGACCAACCTTCCCCCACGAAACTCACAATTTTTCTTTGGATGTAGGTATAATAAGACAACAATATCTGCAGACACATCATGTCACTACCTTCAAGATAGAAAATTATTTATCACAAGCATCTCCAGCCAAGAAATACTCTGCTTTCTCACTATCACTCATGGTCTTTTTGCATGAGGCTAAGCATTGCCTCCTTAACCGCAAAAGGATAAGCGATGCCTTATTTGCATGAGACTGAACATTGTCTCATGTTCCTGCATAATGCTAAGCATTGTCTTTCTTTGCATGAGAATAAGCATTGTCTCCTATTTGCATGAGGCTAAGCCCTGCGTCCTTAACTGCATAAGGCTAAGCATTGCCTTTTCCGCATGAGGCTAAGCATTGTCTCCTATTTGCATGAGGCTAAGCCCTACCTCCTTAATTGCGTAAGGCTAAGAACTACCTTTCTTGCATGAAACTAAGCATTGTCTCCTATTTGCATGAGGCTAAGACGTGCCTCCTTAATTGCATAAGGCTAAGCATTTCCTTTTCCGCATGAGACTAAGCATTGTCTCCTATTTGCATGAGGCTAAGCCTTGCCTTCTTAATTGCATAAGGCTAAGCATTGCCTTTTCCGCATGAGACTAAGCATTGTCTCTTATTTGCATGAGGCTAAGCCATGCCTCCTTAATTGTATAAGTCTAAGCATTGCCTTTTTTTAGCATGAGACTAAGCATTGTCTCCTATTTGCATGAGGCTAAGCATTTCCTTTTCCGCATGAGACTAAGCATTGTCTCCTGGGCTAAGCCATGCCTCCTTAACTGCATGAGGCTAAGCATTTCCTCCTTGATCCCACAAGGATAAGCACTGCCTTTCCCCATGACCAAACGCTATCTTCGTTACACCATCTAAGACCTAACATTATCCTCTACTCACCCAGGGTGCATTGCCCTCACTTTACCCAAGACTAAGCCTTGTCTTGTCTTATCTGCGCATATGACCGAACATCATGTCTTTAAATTTCATGGGCTGAAACATAGCCATCTTGTCCGAAGGCGTCAGTATGAAGGCATCATCCTTATAGCCGGAAGACACCATTCCATGGCCCAAGGATCTCTCAAAAGTACACTTCATTATTCAAAGGCATCGTGGTTCTGATGCACCATTCTCATGGCCCAAGGACATCATTTCATGTCCTGCGAATCCCTTATCACATGATTCATGGTCCAGGACGTCATAGTCTAAGGACATCATCCTCACCGCCCAAAGACAACTTTCATGGTCTGAAGGGAATTTGCATCATGTTTAAATTCTCGCAATAACCCATATATACTTGCATGCATCGTGTTTTAAACTTTGCAGGTAATCCAGGAAGTAACCGTTCTCCTAACGGGAGCCATCTTCGCTCCGGTTTCCATTCATAACGTTCACACCTTGCAATTATTTCAAACGTAACCAACCACTCCACTATCAGTTACCCACTTTTACTTAATAACCATTCAGATACTCGTTCTGAGATACATACGTAACGTTTCAGATTCGGTATAAACTTATCTGATACCGTCCTACCCAAAAGAACCCTTTCTGAAGCATACGATCATTCCTATAACAACCCCATCGGTATTGTTTGTCGTTAGATCTAGAACTACACACGGTCTGATTCCTGTAACACCAGGGATATGTAGGCAACTCAGGAACCAGGGTTCGACCTCCATTTTTCAAAACACCTCATTCGGTCAAAATCAGTCATCATTTTCTTTACCCGACAACTCTTTCATCTTTCCCAAGTAAAGAGGAAGCTGTTGATACCCAATTTTGCCCTAATATTTTTTAAATAATATGCATATTTTTAAAATATCATTTTTTGCATTATTATTAATTTACAGGATTTACACAAGCATTTCTTATAATTTTCCATAATTTTAGATCTTTTAAATTAATTTTTCCTTGCATTAATTTACATAAAAAATCAATAGTTATTCTTTTAAATTATTTGTGATGACTTAATCACTTAAAATTATTATTTGCATCCATAATACATTTTTTGAAATAATATCACTCTATTTTTTATATAAATAGCAACCTATATTTTGCTTTCTTATTGCAATTGACATTTCTTTAGGGTTAAAATAATATTTTTACATTTTATATAGTCTCCTATTATTTTTTAAAGTATTAATTTGCATAAGTTGAATTTTTATATATTTTCTTAGCTATTTTATTAAATTATTTTTCTTTTAATTTATTTTAAAAAGCTGGCCCAATTTTGAGTTAATATTTTCGGGCCAAACAAGCCCAATACCCTAACCCAATAAACCCCAGCCCAAAGCCAAACGACCCGGTCGCAACCCGTCTCACTAACCCGACCCAACCCCTCTTTAAAATCCTGGTTGTTGATCCTAGAGATCAACAACCCACATTTAACCTACCCTTTTATTTACCCAACCCCAAAACCCTAATCCCCATTCCCTCTAAACTCGCTGCCCTTAGACTCTCCCCCTCTCTGAAGAACCCTAATCGCCGCCACTCTCTATATCTCTCTCCTAATGGGATTCTCCGCTCATTTACTTGTCATATCTGTGTGTTTCCACTATTGGTTGATTTTCCATGGTATCACCTAGTACTTGCCTAAACAAGACTACTTCTCCGATTCTGTCTGATTGATTCCTATCTCTTGAATTTGTACCATATCTTGTCTACACATGTTCGATTTGATACTGTGTGAGTCCGATCTGTTTGGATTTTGCTGATTTACACTTTCCCAAAAAACTAAGGTTTACCAGATTTCTCTCTTAAATCAATTTGAAATTGATTTGCATGTTTTCTTTCCTTATTTGTTGTTTAATTTACTTTGTTTCCTTGTATGATTGTTTGATTTCTTACTACTATATAAACCCCCTCATTTTCCCTTCTAGGACAGACTTTTTAAGATCGATTTCTTCACTAAAATTTGGGGTTTCTTCACTAACCCCCCCCCCCCCCCCCCCCCCCCCCCCCCCCCCCCCCCCTCCCTT
>ML267897.1:13947-30840 GCA_005239495.1 Nicotiana undulata
CCCCCCCCCCCCCGCCCCACACACACACACGCAAAAGTCTGTTTCCATCATATTCTAAATTTTTGTGGTGATAGCTTGCTTATCTAACATGTTTTGACCCTGCTCTCTATTAGTATGCCCTTTAGCATGTTTAACCCCTTCTCTGATTCACCAGTAGTTGTAATATGCTTTTTTCATGTCTAAATGTTGTCCTATTGCCAAATTAGCATGACTGTTTCATAACATCAGGACCTATACTTAGCATAATCTGGACCTTCTTTAGGTAATTAGTGTACTGTGTCAATGCTAGAATACCTATATGTGCTATTTGACATGACTTTACTTTCCCACTCTGTTCTGAATCTCTATAATGTCTATCTTGCACAGCTAATGAGTTTCAATCTGTGATAAAACCTTTCCCATCAACTATGATCTTGCTTCCCCACTAATATGTCCCTTAGTATGTCTTTGGTTCACTTAACTCCATGTTCCTTCAATCATTACTTGGCCTGTCATAAGGTGTGCTCCCTATCATGTTTCAATGCAATCATGCCTCCTGATGAGAGTAAAAATGCATGTCTTATGGTACTAGAATGTATACTTAGCATAAATTAGACTTCTTAGGTATTGACCTGCTAGTGCTAATTTCTGTCAAACATTGCAAACTTGTACCTTTTCCTAACTCTTTCAATATATGGTTGTCCCATGACTTGCTTGATTAGCTCCTCTGTATGCTCAACTTGGCTATGTCTACTTTAGTTTATAAGTGTATCCCCTAACTTCTATCCCTCCATCACTGTCCACTCTCCTTACTTGCTACTTATGCTATTTTGAACTTCCCATTCTTAGCCGGCTGAAAGACAAGGCTACCTAGGTTCTATTGCTGGCCTTTCTAGTGTGAGCACTTCTCGGGGTCCAATTGAGGCCCTTGTGAACTCTTACGTACTGGGGTTTGGTCCTTAGTCATTCCCTAGAATCTCAAACTACTCATATTTCTCTCATTTTGTCATGTTATTTGTTGTATACCTGAATTGGCTATTTAAATGGTGCAACGCTTGGTGCTATGGTTGAGTAAACTGGATTTGGACTCCTCTATGGATTCATGAGTCGTGTGTTGAATGTGGCTCTTTGTTGAAGGCCTGAGTATTCCGCGTAAGAGTTATTGAAGGCCCAAACAATGCTGGGTATTTTTATTTGGGCCTGTTGTACGCCTATTATCACTGTTATGTAACATTTGTACTTTTACTCATTGTTGCGCCTGTAATAACCTTTTGTATAAACAATTGGGGTGTTAGTAAAAAGGGAATGGGTAGAATTTAATATCTACATGCAAAGTGGGTAGATAACATGCCTATAGTATTGGGTAATGTATTTTCTATATATGTTGTTCGATTACTTGTTCACTTTAGAAATCATGACATTAGAGAAGCACACACATACTACTTGTTTACCATTAAACATGAGTTTAAATGTTATGTCTACGGCTACGTGTTTATAGACAGCTAGGAAGTGAGCACTCCTTCAATTTGCATAACCACTTTCAAATGCATTAGAAACTTGCCTATAGGAACAAATGTCAATGAATTTTCTTTCCATTCACTTCAGTTGATCACTAGAAATCATGCCTATAGGATTTTGATCGTTTCATTTGCTATTATATAATATTTTTCATAGGACTAAGTATAAATCAAACGAGTTCTAAGTGCCAATTGTTAGAGATCCTGCCTATAGGAAATAATTGCTCGTTAATTGGTTAATCCTAGCCTACTTAAACACTGTTTCTTGAGCGTCACTGCTAGGAAACCCCGAATAATTCTGGGACTCTTTTCCAGCAGACTTTGCTATACTTAATTGCGTAGATCACCTAGGCATAACACATATAGGATTGGTAACTTAAAATTTTCAATAATCATCTTGTAATACCTGCATAATTCTGTCTATAAGCAATATCGTACATCTGAAATTGCCTGCATACTTTGATTGCCTAGAAAGCATGTCTATAGGTTTAAGGTCCTGGATTATGAAAATTCCTAATTGACATATGTGTTTGCGTGCATTTACTGCTTAAGTGTGGAGGTCAATGTGAGCCTTTAATTGCTTTTATGTGAAGTCCTTATATGTTTTGTTTGTCGCCTAGTTTTGCAATTTTGAGCTTCCTAGATAATGGTCTAGAACCATCTAAATAGAGGTCCAAAACATCCTGGACCATAGGTGTGGTACGGGTAGTGCACGCGTAGGACACGACTTAGAATTGAATTAGAGCGCTCTTAGTTAAACAACTTTGACATAGTAATCGGGTGGCAGGAGATGATAGTTTGTGCCTGCTGAATAATATGAGTAGCACCCCATCTCGAGGGAGTTACGAAGTAAGCGCTCTTATTTATGTTGCACGGGGTCATCCTTTAGGCTAAAAAACTTAGGACCCCCCCCCCCCCCCATCTTGCCTTATTATCAATTATTTTGTTTATTTTCCCACCTTTTTGTCTTTTCTCTTTATTTGGACTAATTCATATAATTCGAGTTGGGCTAGGACCCACAGTTGTGGACCTCGAGGAATGCCTAACACCTTCTCCTCGAGGTNTCTTCGTAATAAAATTCTTAGATTTCGTACTCTCTTTGCTTACTTGATCACATAGACTAATCCATATAATTTAAGTTCGGTCGGGCCCCACAGTTGTGGACCTCGAAGTTCTCTTTGATGTAACTTGAGCCCTTACCCTATCTTTGGTGATGTAGACTAGTTAAACCAGAGTCATTTGCAAATAGGTGCCCTAACGCACCTTAAAAATTGTTAGGTGGCGAATTTCCTCTTTTAATACCTCCTTAAAAGAGTTGTCACATGTCGAAACCCGATTTTGCGAGAAAAGTGGGAGCGACAAAACTCTCTCTCTTAGGGATGACTTGAGAGTCAAGCCTCACCTCCCCGTCCACTTCCCCTGACACATCGTGTAACGACCCGATAGGTCATTTTGCATTCTAGGACCCCGTTCCCCTAAATGAGACTTCCCGTAGTTGTTTTGTTTATGATTTATGACCTGTGGGGACGGGTGTTCCGGGATTTGGAAGAGTTTGGAACGGTATAGGAACACTTAGTTCCTTAAGGTTGGCCTTTAAGGCCAAGTTTGACTTCGGTCAATGTTTTGAGTAAAAGACCTCGGAATTGAGTTTCGCTAGTTCCGATAGCTTCGTATGATGATTTCGGACTTGGGCGTGTGTTCGGAACGAGTTTCGGATGACCTGAGAGCGTTTCGGAGCCCAATAGCAAAAATAGAGTTTCCTTAAGTTCAAATTGAGGTTTGGAACGTGTTTTTGTGTTATCGAGGTCTGAACGGAATTCCGAGATCGGGAATAGTTCCGTTATGTCATTTATGACTTGCTTGCAAAATTTGGTGTCATTCTGAGTAGTATAGGTCAGTTTGGCGCATTGTTAGTGAATTCAAGAACTCAAGCGCATTGTTTTATTTCGATCCCAACGTAAACATTCACTCACCATATTCCCAGTTTGATAAATGAAAAATACTCCCAAATTTCACTATGTTAGGGAGTTCTTTTCTTTTCATTGAAACTTTGTGTTTGTTTGTGAAGTAAGATGTATGCATATTTTAAATTTAAATTTGAACAAACAGATGTGTCTGTTTGTGTAATAAGATGTCTATCTATATAGAAAAGGTCTGATTTTTTCCCTATAAAAATAAGAATTCCAACGAAGTGGTTATGAAAAATCTGCAAGTATAAACGTTGTCTTTATTATATAAACGGAAGAGATAGTTGATTTCACGTCTCAAAATCTTTCTTGATTTGGTTTTCCTTTTCGTTTTATTATACTATAC
The DNA here is from genome assembly GCA_005239495.1 of Nicotiana undulata. Classification (NCBI taxonomy): domain Eukaryota; kingdom Viridiplantae; phylum Streptophyta; class Magnoliopsida; order Solanales; family Solanaceae; genus Nicotiana; species Nicotiana undulata. The sequence goes on from ML267897.1 coordinate 17,757, forward strand.
TAGTTTTTAGTGTACGTGCATTGCACGTGTTTATCGTGTTAATCAATAAAAATATATACAAAAAGAACAAATTCATTCTGCATGCACCCAATACACTCTTATAATCTAGGTAAACTGATCGTATTTCAGTAATCTTCGTAGGCCGTCAGCCAGACACTCCCAATTTCATCCCTTTTTTTTAGTCTTATTTTTCTTCTCACTTCAAAGATTTTCATTTAACTCTAACTTATGCACCACATGAGAAAGTAGGAACATTCTAAAAGAACTCATTTCACCCAATCCCTTCCTAAATAATTATATTTATGGGTTACATAATTATATATATTGATGTTTTGTACGTTAATACCACACAAGAGGGGGCGGGGGGGGGGGNATTTTCGAGTGCAGTCTCTATAGAAGAATCTGGTTCTTCTTGGTGTTCAAACTTCTACTGTTTGAGGAAAAGTAAATGCAAAAATTTAAAGAACACAGCAATTTTACGTGGAAAACACCTGGCTCAAAAGGTGAAAAAACCACGACCTACTTCCCAGTAGGATTTTTCCAAACTCTTCACTACAACTCTGAGCCAAACAGCATTTACAAAATAAACTCTTTTGTAAACCTAAGGACTAACTCTAATCCCTTTGTGGCAAACTAGCCTCTAGCTAATTGCAGCAAACTTCAAGTTAACTCTAACTTGATCAATGTGTACCTATTACAATTGCTTCTAATAAAGCTGAAAGATACAATGTTTAATCACCTACTACAAACCAACTAGACTCAAAAGATAACATATGGAATTGGTTCTTTTAGCTGGTTCAAGTAGCTTTTGTGTCGCACAAGGATTTTACTTGCAAAATTGCTTTGGTAATTTTGCTTTCAGTTCTTGTTTTACTTCTGTCTTTGTGCGATCAATTCTTCAACAGGAATGCTTCAACAATTTATAGAATCCGTAGTTGAGATGTTGTTGCTCAGTTCTAGTGCAACTCTTCCTTGGTGGAAGAGTTTGTATTCATCTCAACTTCCTCAATTTTTTATGTCATTGCTGAATTCTAACTCTTTCTTCTTATCACTTTGCAACATTTTTGCTTTAGGAGACAACCTCTTAGTTCATAGATAATTCACAGATCATGTTTATCTCATGTGCATGTACGCTTCTTGTGCCAATGGGTCTGTTTGATAATGTTTGCCCTGATGGACCTGGTTCAACTGGGTAGGCATTTGTCAATCTTCAAAACCATGCAGTGACTTGGTTCAACAAATTCCCCCTTTTTGATGATGACAAACTCTGTGCTTAACCCTGTACATACTTCAATCCAACATAGACACTTTGTAAAGTTTTTAAGCATTTATCATAGAGAGACCAGGTTCATTAGGTTATAAAATATCACAAAACTCTTTGAAGCACATATCTTCCCCTTTTTGGAATTATCGAAAAGTTGCAAAATGATAAACTTACCAGAGGTATTAACAATTACTCATGGCCATTTAGGCAACTGCAGGTGCAAAGCATGATTAATCATCAAAAGAAACCAATCAAATGTAAGCTATTTAAGAAACTGAGACAGAATTAATAACCAAAAAGCAAATTCACTGATTAGATCAAAGATCAAGCACCATACACAAAATGAATTAAAAATAGTCGCAACCATGAGCAGAACAAAAAAACATAACAAGATAAAATCCCAAACTGGGCATTTAAGGGGTTTTGGTGGCACTGGACTCCTAGGGATGGGAAGGGGCAGATGAGGTTGTGGTCTTGGCTTGAAGAAGTGAGAGCATTTGTTGAAGAACACCCTCATTCTTCTCCATCTCTTTGGCTAATTCAGTTCTGAGAGCATCCCGCTCAGCTTCAACCTCAATAAGGCGAGATTTCAATCGAAGGATCTCCGCATCCTTTATCTCACCTTCCTGCACAAGTGACCCGACCTTGCTATTAACAGGCATTTTCCTAGATGAACCAGGTTCATCCTCAGGAATGTTTACAATGTAGTCATAAGTCAGTAGTGTATTCTTCCCAAAATAGTCCTTAGCAGTACCATCTCAGCTTTCTTCACAGGAACCTTGAAGTGGGCAAGCACAGCAGTCATAATAAATCCATAAGGTATAGCGTGTGCCTTGGCTCCATTCACAACTCTGTCCAAGAGCTGGATGATGAAAGCAGGCCAATTGATCTGCTTACCCCTGTACAAGCATTCCATAAGCGTGAGGTCCATGTAGCTGGCAATGTGCCTTCGCTCTTGTCTTGGCAACAGAAACTTGATCACAAACTCAGAGAATAGTTTGTGCTGAGATCGCATCTCGCTCTTGAATACTGCCTTGGGCTCAGGTTCTTGTTCATTCTCACAGAAAAAACTGGTGATGTTGAGATCTAGGTTAGGCCGTCTTTGCATTGTATAGTCATCATAACCCTCAGCATGGATATTCAGTATCTCCCCCAACTCCTTTGCATCAAAAGAGATTTCAACTCCTTGAACCCTGGTAGATACCCTGCCATTGCGTTGGCCATAAATTCAACCAACTCATTTCTAGCCAGCCTTCCTTCCAGGTGAAGAACCATGTCCTTCCACCCTTGCACGTCTAGGGTATCCATCAGGAAAATCATCCCTGATTCCTCAAGGTCTCTAACCAGCTTTCCCTTCAAGATATTACGCTTGCCAAACATGGTGAGTTTGTCAGTCCCTTCACCAGACTCTTCCTCTTCTCCTCCACTCCATTCATCATCATCATCATTAATCTTGACTTTTCTTGACTCAGACCTGGTCCTCTTTGCAATGGTAGAGTGTGTGGTAGACACAGATGCTGACTTCTTGGAAGAAGCCTTAGCTTTCTTGGGTTTAGGTGTCTCAACCACAACTGGAGGAGGCTGCTCCTCATGATGGACCAGGTCCATCACATCATCATTAATAGTAACTGCCTCAATAGACTCTCCCACTTTTACCTTTCCCTTGGCAACCTTCTTCTTTTTTCTCTCTCTCAGAGCTCTTTCCAATTCTTCTTCTCCTTGCCTGATAGCACTTCTTGTAGCTCGAATCTTTGGGGCAGGAGCATCAGCAGATAATGAAGCTTTCCTCTTCTTTGGTGGAACTGGGGTAGTAGCCTTCTTGGACTTAGGAGTTCTTTTCTTTTTGGGATTATAGGACTCCCCCAACTTCCTCAGCATCTCAGCCAACGTCTCCTCAATAGATGAACCAGGTTCATCTACTGATTGTTGTAGGCTCTCCAGACCTGCTGCTGCTTCCCCAGAAATGCTTCCCCCTAAAGTTGTGACTCCTTCTTCATCAATAACAGGAGCGGGGCCACAAATAGCCAGAGTGGCACTGTCCTTCCCAGATCCCCTTACTAAGCTCCCTTCTCCCTCTCTCTCAAGGTTTATATTTTTACCAAGTTTTCTCAGCCTATCCAGCACCTCTACATCCACAATCGACCCAACCAAAACAAATCTGTTCTCAGCCACACCAGCTGCAGACCCAACTTCAAGATTTCCCTGTTCAGTGTCAGATGAACTTGGTGATTCATCCTCATTAGAGGATTTAAAGGATTCACTAGAGGATTCAGAATCTTAGACCTTGCTAGCTTGAAGTATTTCTTCTAAGAATTTGGCACGAGAACCAGAAGCAACTGATTTCCTGGCCAAAACTTTCACTCTACGTGCCTTGGGGGCTGAAGTATGGTTAGGTGTAGGTTCAGGAGTAGGTTCAAGCATTGGAGGGTTTTGGGGGGTTGAAGATCTGGTTGGAGAATGTGAACTGTATACTGATGGAGAATTAGAACTAGAATCACCGTCCTCATAATCATGGGTGGAGAGGGAAGATGAAACAGCAGGAGGTGAAGACATTTTTATGAAGAATTTGGAAGAGAAGAAAGTTGATCAGTGTTGGTTTGAGAGGAATGAATAACTAGGTTCGACAGTTATACTTTTAAAGAGGGGAGGTAATGATGGCCTTTTAAAGATGTGGTCATTAATTATACAACGGGCAGATGTATTATTCAAGTGGGAGTCTAATCGATGTAGGAGTGTCATTGATTAGACAGTTAGGAAACCCCTAAATCTAGGCTAATTAAGATACGATGGGACTTCTTGAAACTGGTTCATTTTAGGATAAGTACAGAGAATTGGAAATGAACCAAATATATATAGAGTCATGCTCATGTGTGACTATAATTAATTCAAGAAGTGTATGGAGATGAGCACGTACCTTGTCAGTCAGATGAACCAGCAGCGGTGAACCAGGTTCATCGTGTTATAGTCTTTAATATGCCTCAATTTTCAAAGATAGAAAAATATCATTAGCAACTAGGGAATCATATTAATACATGGCAAGAGAGTATGGCAATAAATTCATGATACTGAGCAACGATTAGTCTGGTTAATTATCTATTTTAGTGTTTCTAGCCAAAAAACAAATTCAGTTTTTCATTTTTGTTTTTCAATTAGGTGATCTTAATCATTCTTAATTCAAGTCGGTTTCTCTCAAAATGCTCCCTACTCAGTGCTTTATTAAAGATATCTGCAATTTGCTTGTTAGTAGCACAAAATTCAATTGAGATCATTCCTTTTTCATAGTTATCCCTTAGGAAATGGTGTCTAACATCTATGTGCTTAGTTCTTTTATCATGAACCGGGTTCTTTGTCATACTAATTGCACTAGTGTTGTCACAGAAAATAGGAATGCATCCAACCTCTATACCAAAGTCCATGAGTTGTTGCTTGATCCATAGCAACTGAGCACAGCATGAGGCTGCAGCCACATATTCAGCCTCAGCAGTAGACAAGGCTACTGAATTTTGTTTCTTGGTTGCCCAAGACACAAGGCAAGAGCCCAAAAAGTGAGCCATGCCTTAAGTACTTTTCTTGTCAACCAGGAAACCTGCATAATCTGCATCAGGATATCCTACAAGGTAGAAATTACTACCTTTAGGATACCAAAGGCATAAATCAGTAGTACCTTTCAGATATCTCAGAATTCTCTTCACTGCAGTTAGATGTGACTAATTTGGATTTTCCTGAAACCTAGCACACAGTCCTACACTGAACACAATATAAGGTTTGCTGGCAGTGAGATATAATAAAGACCCAATCATCCCTCTATATAGCTTCTGATCAACGGATGAACCAGGTTCATCCACATCTAATTTTGTAGATGTGGCTATGGGGGTGTCAATTTCTTTTGAGTCTTCCATTTTAAATCTTTTGAGCAATTCCTTCACATATTTTTGTTGATGGATCATTGTTCCTTTTGAGTTTTGCTTGATTTGCAAGCCTAAGAAATTTTTTAGCTCACCCATCATACTCACTCCCCATAAGTTTAGAAAATTCCTTACTCAATTTTTCAGAGGTCGCCCCAAATATGATATCATCCACATATTTACACAACCAGGAGATCCTTACCTTTTTCCTTTAAGAACAAGCAACTGTCAATTTTACCTCGTTTGTATCCATGTTCTAGCAGGAATTTTGATAGTCGCTCATACCATGCTCTTGGTTCTTGTTTGAGTCCATACAAAGCCTTGTCAAGTTTGTATACATGGTCAGGTGTCTCCTTGATTTCAAAACCTGGAGGCTGTTTTACAAATACTTCTTCCTTTAGATAACCATTGAGGAAAGCACTTTTTACATCCATCTAATAGAGAGTGAATTCCATGTGTGCAGCAAATGCTATAAGAAGTCTGATTGCCTCAAATCTTTCCACAGGAGCAAAGGTCTCATCATAGTCAATTCCCTCTTCTTGACTATATCCTTGGACAACCAGTCTGGCCTTGTTTCTTGTAACAGTTCCATCCTCATCGAGTTTGTTCCTGAAGACCCACTTTGTGCCAATTACTGATCTGTCTAGTGGTCTGGGTACCAAGTGCCATACTTGACTTCTTTCAAATTGATTCAGCTCTTCTTGCATGGCATTTACCCAGTCAGCATCCTGTAAGGCTTCACCAATGTTCTTTGGTTATATCAAGGATAGAAAGGCATCAAACGCACACAGATATTTCAAGGAGGATCTTGTTTTGATTCTGGATGTCAAATCTGTTATGATGTTCTCAAGAGGGTGAGAACTCTGATATCTGTGTGGTTTGAGCACCAATTGTTCACTTCTAGATGATCCCATGATATCTTGTTGTTGTGGAACAGGATCAGGGCCAAGGTCCAGAGTACTTTGCTGTTGAGTTCCCCCTGTCATGTTGCTCGGGGTAGTTGGACCTGGTCCATCACCTGCTCCATCTTCCATAATTGCTTCAATTTGTTCACTGCTTCTGACCAGTCCAAGCTCCTCATCTTCTGGTTCCTGTCTCTCAGAAAGAGTGTTAGTTTCATCAAAAACAACATGCACACTCTCCTCTACACACATAGTTCTTTTATTATAAACTTTATAAGCTTTGCTATGTGATGAATATCCCAAGAATACTCCCTCATCACTTCTGGGATCAAATTTACCTAGGGAATCTTTGCCATTGTTGTGCACAAAGCACTTGCATCCGAAAGCCCTAAGGTGGGATATGTTAGGCTTTCTCCCTTTAAGTAATTCATAAGGAGTTTTCTCTACCAGTGGCCTGGTCATGCATCTATTTATTATGTAGAATGCAGTGTTTATTGCTTCTGCCAGAAGCTGTGAGGTAGTTTGCTAGAAAGAAGCATAGTTCTGGCCATGTCTTCAAGAGTTCTGTTCTTTCTTTCAACAACCCCATTTTGTTGTGGGGTTCTAGGAGCAGTAAAGTTATGATTGATACCATGTTCATCACAGAACTCAGCAAACTTTGCATTCTCAAATTCAGTACCATGATCAGATCTTAATGATGCTAGTTGGTTTCCCAACTGTTTTTGAGTTTTTCTAACAAACGAAGTGAATATATCAAATTCTTCATCTTTAGATGTCAAAAATAAGGTCCATGTGAACCTTGAGTAATCATCAACTAACACCATTACATATTTCTTACCACCTCTGCTCAGAGTTCTCATAGGACCACATAAGTCCATATGAACCAGTTCCAACGTCCTGGTGGTACTGACCATTTTCTTGCTTTTGAATGAGGATCTTACCTGCTTCCCCCTTGCACATGCCTCACAAACTTTGTCTTCCTTGAACTTAATGTTAGGAAGCCCTACCACTAAGTCCTTAGAGACTAATTTGTTAAGCTGATTCAGACTCGCGTGACCAAGTCTTTTGTGCCAAAGGAGGGGATCACTTTCCAACACACTTAAGCAAGTGAGTTCATTTTCAGACAGTGTGGACAAGTCTATGACATAGATGTTATTCATTCTTTTCCCCTGCAAAACAATCTTGTCAGTAAGCAAGTTAATCATAAAACATTTTGTGGAAGTGAAAGCAACCAAGTTACCTCTATCACACAATTGTGACACACTGATCAGGCTATATTTCAAGCCATCTATCAAGTACACATGTTCAATGGAATGTGTGTCATCCTTACCTACCTTACCAACCCCTATAATTTCACCTTTCTTTCCATTTCCAAAGGAGACATTTCCTCCTTTGAGGTTTTCAAGTGAAAGGAACTGTTCCTTGTTCCCTGTCATGTGTTTTTAGCAGCCACTATCCAAGTACCAAATTTGGCTGCTTCCTCTCACTTGAACCAACAAAAAGAAATCAGGGGTTAGTTTTAAACCCAAACTAGTTTGGGTCCTTTTCTATGAGAGAAAGGATGAATTAAGCTTTTTCTGGCCCAATTTGGTAACCAGTTTTTCTTTTTAACAAAACTCTCATTTCTTCGACTGGCCTGCTCTTTTGCAGTACATTCAATTTTGTAATGACCAGTCTTACCACAATGGGTGCAGATTTTATTCTCAGGGAGAGTGAGATACTTGCTTTTGGGATCCCACTTGGGCAGTTGACTCCCAAAGCCAAGTCCTCTCCGGTTGCTACTATGGTTTTCTTGAAGCCATGTTAAGGCATCAGAGGATTTATTCCATTTACAAGTTCGATCTAACTCATGTTTGACTTTACCAAGTTCTTCTTTAAGAGTCCTTATTTATTCATCCTTGGTATACATCTTATCTTTTAGTTTTCCCATATTTTCTTCTAACATGGTATGAGAATGATCAACAATCTTTTTGCTGGATCCTAGCTTTAACTTTAAATTTTCAGATTTTAGCCCTAGAATCTCAGTTTAAAGAGGATGAACCTGGTTCATCAGGACAGTGTTTTGCTTTTCAGATTCACTTACTCTGATTTCCAGGTTCATGCATTTTTCTTTTAGCATTGCACATTCTTTAGAGAGTTGTTCTTTCTCTTTGGTTGTTTCTTCAGAATCATCCATGAAATCCGGTAGCAACTCAGAGAGTTTCTCTTTAGATAGGAACTTTATTTTGTTTTGGAGATGGGAGATACTTACTCCTGGTTCTTCATATGATTCCTCATCGGATTCTCCAATTGCCATGAGCACCTGTTCTTCATTCTCACCATCGTCTGATTCTTCATCTGAGCTTTCCCCCGAAGCAGCAACCATAGCCTTTGTTGTGGTTTTCTTGGGTTGGACCAGTTCCTTCTTCCTGTTCCTTCTAGCAAATCTCTCTTTTTTCCATTCCAATTCCCACTGAGAAAAATTCTTGATATGGTGGTTAGTCTTTCCACACTTGTAGCATCCCTCATTGACTAGCCTTTCTGGAGCTTTAGCTTTGTTGTAGTTTCCACCTCTTGAGATGCCCTTTTTCCTTATGAGGAAGTTTCTGAATTCCTTAGTGATCATGGCCATCTCACCTTCCTCCAGATCTTCTCCCTCGGTGATTCTCATTGCTAGACTCATTTCCTTATTTGGAGCATCCATTTTCATTGTCTGCCTTTTGAGTTCATAGGCAGTAAGGATTCCAATAAGCTCGTCCAATCTGAGGGTTGCCATATTTTTTGGATTCCTGGATAGCAGTGATTTTGCTTTCCCAGGAAATTGGCAAGACCCTTGTCAGGATCTTCTCCACCCTGTCCTCTTCAAGAATGACTCTACCAAGAGACTTGAGTTCATTTGTCAGAGTTGTGAACCTCTGGTACATCTCTTGAATTGTCTCTCCTTCTTTCTTAGTAAAGTTTTCATAATGAGAGTATAGTAGAGTACCTCTTGATCTTTTCACTTGAGGTGTTCCTTCATGGGATACCTGCGAGGTATCCCAGATTTCTTTGGAAATGGTGCATCTTTGGATTCTGTTATACTCGTCTGGACCTAGTCCACACACTAGCCACTTTTTGACCTTAGCATTCTTCTCCCATTTCTTCAGATCCTCGGCAGTGCAGTCAGCTCTAGTTTTTGGTACATCTACTCCTTCAGCAGTCTTCTTCATGGTGGCTAGAGGACCATCAGTGACTATGTCCCAAAGNCACTTCTGTCTTTGTGCGATCAATTCTTCAGCAGGAATGCTTCAACAATTTATAGAATCCATAGTTGAGATGTTGTTGTTCAGTTCTAGTGCAACTCTTCTTTGGTGGAAGAGTTTGTATTCATCTCAACTTCCTCAATTGTTTCTGTCCTTGTTGAATTCTAACTTTGCAACCTTTTCGCTTTAGGAGACAACCTCTTAGTTCATAGATAATTCACAGATCATGTTTATCTCCTGTGCATGTACGCTTCTTGTGCCAATGGGTATGTTTGATAATGTTTCCCCTGATGGATCTGGTTCAACTGGGTAGGCATTTGTCAATCTTCAAAACCATGAAGTGACTTGGTTCAACATATATATATATATATCAAAATAAAAATATAACATTTCAAAGTTTAACATAAAAATAGAAAAGATAAAAACAAAGAGGAAAAAATGGATTCTCCGTTTTTGTTTGACAAAGTTGCCGAAAAATTTCTTAAGAGTTTTTTTAAAATGTATTGTCCTTTTCTATTTATGTATAGGAAATATTAAATTTTGTAAAATAATTTGATTCCTTCTTGAAATATATATATTTCTTTTAATTAACTTAAGTTAGGAATTAAAGATATTTTAGTTCCTTCTCTAAAACGTACTTTTCTCATTTATTTATGGTAGAATTTTGAGGAATGTGTTTTTCACTTTTCTAAATCAAGGTCCTAAGTATGAAAGTAATTAAATGAGTATTTCTAAATATAAGGAAAGTAAATTGAATGATTAATACTATATAAAGAAATATAATTAAATGACAATTTTGTCTAGTGTGAACTTTATTTTCAAGGGGTAAAAAAGACGAACGACATTTCGCTAAAGGCCTTCGTGCTTTTAATATAACTAGCTTTAGTATACGTGTGTTGCACGTGTGGTTAGAGTTAATATGTAAAATATGTGTATATGAAGAACATGTAAACCAAGTTATCGAATGCTATGTGTCACTGTCACGACCTAGAATCCTAATCCAGGTCGTGATAGCGCCCAACGACGGGGTTAGGCAAGCCAACACAAATCACACTAAGTGTTATCATCCCCAGTTACGCAAAATTTCATCTTTTAACCAATTTTAAACAGATATAAACATAATAATGGCGGCTGATGTGAAATAAAAGCTACAAGTGCGGAAAATCAACCAATAGGCATGTCGCATATATGTACAGCCAACAACCCAAAATATTCACTACGTGTGTGCCAGGAACTAGTGTCACGAGTGTCACGGGCAACTACTGAATATACAATGACTACAATATTTACAGAGTCTCAGTCTGAATGACATGGACAGAGAATATAACAAAAGAACTCCAGGGTGCTGCTAGGAAGTCGCCGGGAAAGCAGCTCACCGTGAAGTATGACCACGCTATCAGTATCTAGCACCGGTTTGATGATCAGACGTGCCAGCCCCCGACCTGTACAGTCAAGTACAGAAAAGAAAAGAAAGTGCAGCATGAGTACATATTAAATAAATATGTACCCAGTGAGTATCCCGCCTAAACTGCAAGAAGGAGTGACGAGAGGTCGACTCGATACTCACTAAGGTCCAACAGTAATAACATATGATAGAATATTATGAAATACAGTATGCATGTCAGGGAGATGAGAAACAAGTATATATTTCAAGAGCAGAAATCCAAACAATTGCTGAACTAAATAATAAAGAACTTTCAAGAGTAAGACCACCGAACGAAACAATAATCACAAATTTTAGATCCGCTATGGCGTATGGCCCGCTCCTATAAGGTACCTTCTACACTCGCTGTGGCGTACGGGCCGATCCCATATTCATTTCAATTTCTTTTCAACACTGTCGTGGCGTACGGCCCGATCCCATATTCATTTCAATTTCTTTTCAACACTGTCGTGGCGTACGGCCCGATCCCATATTCATTTAAATTTCTTTTCAACACTGTCATGGTGTACGACCCGATCCTATATTCATTTCAATTTCTTTTCAACACTGCCGTGGCATACGGCCCGATCCCATATTCATTTCAATTTAAGTACATCATAGATTGCACGACACGATATGAATAAAGGGATACCGGCACACCGTGCTACCGTACTATCTCCCGAACACAAATTTGAGCCAGCCTCTCTGTAGTATAAGTAGTAGCCACAGGAATGAAATGCGTCAATTTGGTCAATCTATCCACAATGACCCAAACCGCGTCAACCTTCCGCAAAGTTCGAGGCAACCCAACCGTAAATTCCATGGTGATGCGCTCCCATTTCCACTCAGGAATGGGCAGCTGCTGAAACAGGCCTCCTGGCCTCTGGTGCTCGTACTTGACCTGCTGACAATTGAGACACCTAGCCACAAACCGCACTATATCCTTCTTCATCCGCCTCCACCAGTAGTGTTGCTTCAAATCACAGTACATCTTCGTCGCACCCGGATGAACAAAATACCAAGAGCTGTGGGCCTCTTCTAGAATTCTCTTCCTCAGTCCATCAATATTAGAAACACATAAACGACCCTGGAGCCTCAAAACACCATCCTCGCCCAAAAGTAACCTCCATGGCCTTGCCCTGGACCACTGTATCTCGAAGTTGTGCCAAACACAGTTCATCAAACTGTCGAGCCTTGATCTCTCCCAATAACGAAGATTGAGAAACCACGTGAGCTTGAACTCGACGAGGCTCAGAAAGATCCAATCTCACCAGGAGATTGGCCAAGGACTGAATGTCCAAGGCTAGAGGTCTCTCCTCATATGCAATGTAGGCCAAGCTACTCATACTCGCTGCCCTCTTGCTCCAAGCATCTGCCACTACATTTGCCTTGCCCGGGTGATACAAAATAGTGAGATCATAATATTTTAACAACTCAAGCCATCTCCGCTGCCTCAAATTAAGGTCCCTCCGCTTGAATAAGTGCAGCAAACTGCGGTGATCAATGTAGACCTCACATGACACACCATACAAATAGTGCCGCCAAATCTTCAAGGCATGAACAATCGCCGCCAACTCTAAGTCGTGCACAGGATATTTCTTTTTATGAACCTTCAGCTGGCGCGAAGCATAAGCAATAACCCTGCCATCCTACATCAGCACACATCCTAACCCGACGCGTGAAGCGTCGCAATACACAGTATACATCCCAGAACCTGAAGGCAATGGCAGAACTGGTGCTGAGGTCAAAGCTGACTTGAGCTTCTGAAAGCTCACCTCACACTCGTCGGACCACCAAAACTGGGCATTCTTTTGAGTCAATCTGGTCAGTGGGGCTGCAATAGAGGAGAATCCCTCCACGAATCGACGGTAATAGCCTGCTAAACCCAGAAAACTCCTAATCTCTGAAGCTGAAGTAGGACGCGCCCAACTCTGAACCGCCTCAATCTTCTGAGGATAATCCTTGATACCTTTCCAAGATACCACATGCCCCAAAAATGCCACGGAATCTAACCAGAACTCGCACTTGGGGAACATAGCATACAACTTCTATTCCTGCAAGGTCTGAAGCACAACTCTCAAGTGCTGCTCATGCTCACCCAGGCTCCGCGAATAAATCAAGATGTCATCAATGAAGACGATGACAAAGGAATCAATATACGGCCTGAATACCCTATTCATCAAGTCCATAAATGTTGTTGGGGCATTGGTCAAACCAAAGGACATCACTAAGAACTCATAATGGCCATATCTGGTATGAAATGCAGTCTTCGGAACATCAGAAGCCCAAATCTTTAACTGGTGATAACCCGATCTCAGGTCAATCTTAGAAAACACACGAGCACCCTGCAACTGATCAAACAAATCATC
>ML267897.1:30851-55376 GCA_005239495.1 Nicotiana undulata
ACACTCGGCCTGATGAACCCCTTGGCCAACAACTCCTCAAGCTGCTCCTTCAACTCCTTTAGCTCCTTAGGAGCCATACGATAAGGGGGAATGGAAATAGGCTGAGAATCTAGAGCCAAATCAATACAGAAGTCAATATCTCGATCTGGAGGCATGCCTGGAAGATCTGAAGGAAACACATCGGGAAACTCTCGAACAACGGGCACTGAATCAATGGTAGGAGACTCGGCGGTGGTGTCCCGCACATAAGCAAGGTAAGCCAAACAACCCTTCTCGACCATATGCCGAGCCTTTATGAAGGAAATGACCCGGCTGGAGGCACTAACTGAAGAACCTCTCCACTCTAGTCTAGGCGACTCAGGCATAGCTAAAGTGACTGTCTTGGCATGGCAATCTAACACAGCATGATAAGGAGATAATCAATCCATGCCTAGGATAACCTCAAAATCAATCATATCCAGCAATAAAAGATCTGCTCTGGTATCGAAACCACAGAAAGTGACCACACAAGATCGGTAGACTCGGTCTACCACCACAGAATCGCCCACAGGAGTGGTGCATATATAGGAGAACCCAAGGACTCACGAGGGATATCTAGAAAATGAGAAAATAGTACGGAAACATATGAATATGTGGACCTTGGATCAAATAGTACCGAAGCCTCCCTACCACATACTGAGATAATACTTGTGATTACGGCGTCTGAGGCCACTACATCTGATCTAGCCGGAATGGCATAAAATCTGGTTGAGGCTCCTGAAGACTGAGCTCCCCCAGAGTGAACAGGAACTAACTGACCTCCTCCTGACTGGCCTCCCCCTCTAGAATGACCCCTGTTGACCTGTCCCCCACCTCGAGGCGGCCAGACTGCTGGTGCTGAACTCCTAGGCTGATAACTTTGTTGCACTGCCTTTCCCCGATACCTGGGACAATACCTCCACGTATGACCTGGTTCCCCACACTCAAAACAACCTCCTGGTGCTACAGCTCGCTGCCCGAAAGAGGAGGAACCCTAAATAGCCGGAGGGCGGTGTGAACTCTCTAGTAAGGCACTGAAATAGGAACTAGAGGATCTCTGATGACTGGAATAACTGTTGGGTGCACCCTGGATGGCTGGTGGATGGTAAGAGCACTCTGGCATGGCACTAAACTAAGGCCTCGTTGAAATACCCATGGGAGGTAGTGGGGGTGCTGAATATGAAGGCCTACTGAACTGGCCGCCTCCGAACTAACCTCTGCCCCTATCTAGAGCACCCCTGAAGTCCCCTGTGAACCTGGCCCTCTTGTCCTGTTGACCCTGCTGACCTGGCTGACCCTTCTCCCTGCTCCTCATACGGTAACCCTCAATCCCTCGAGCTATCTCGACTACAAGCTGGTATGGGGTACCCATCTCTACCTATCTGGCCATAGAGGCCCTAATATCTGGATGCAAGCCTGCCACAAATCGACGCACCCTCTCGGCATCAGTGGGCAATATCATAAGGGCATGGCGAGATAACTCAGAAAATCTAGCCTCATAATCGGTCACTGACATCTGCCCCTGCTATAGTCACTCAAACTGACCCCGTAGCTCCTCCCTCTCAGAAGGTGGAATGTATCTGTCTAGAAATAGCTGAACGAACTGATCCCAAGTGACAGGAGGAGAATCTGCTGACTTCTGAGAATATATGACTGCCACCACCTGCGAGCTCTGCCCTTTAACTGAAAGGTGGTGAAATCCACTCCATGGGACTCCAAAATCCTCATGTTGTGCAGTCTGTCCCTGCACCTATCAATAAAATCCTGAGCATCCTCTCCCCGCTCACCCCCGAATACTGGAGGGCGAAGTCGGGTCCATCTATCCAACATCTTCTACTGGTCACCCCCTACAACTGGCCTGGGCTCTAGGGCTGCTACCACGGGCTGAACCCCTCCCACGGGCGGTGTGCTCGGGGTATGACGTACTGCTGCTTCCTGTCCTGTGGCCTGAGCGGTAGGAGTCTGGACTCCCCCTCCCGCCTGAGAAGTAGCAGGGTCGGCTGGAAATAAACCATCCTGTGACATAGTGTCCATGAATCTCAGCATACGGCCCATGACCTCCTGGAAGCCTTGCCCCATCATGAAATCCACTAGAGCAGGTGCTACTAGAGGCACCTCATCCTGCTCCTCCATAATAGGGTCCTCTGGTGGTGCCACTGGTGTAGCTCTGGGACGCCCTCGTCCCCTACCTCGAGCAGGTGCTCTACCCCTGCCTCTACCCCGACCTCGGGCGGTGGGGGCAGTGGCATCTCCTTGGCCAGAAGCATCGGATGCACGTGTCCTCACCATCGGTGAGAGAATAGAAGAATAAGATTGAGTACATCATAGATTGCACGACACGATATGAATAAAGGGAAATTTCCTAACACCCCATAGCCTCCTGAAGATAAGTACAAATGTCTCTGTACCGATCCGCAAGACTCTACTGGGCCTGCCCGTGACTCGTGACACTTACGTGAACCTAGGGCTCTGATACCACGTTGTCACGACCCAGAATCCTAATCCAGGTCGTGATGGGGCCCAACAACAGGGTTAGGCAAGCCAACACAAATTAAACTAAGTGTTATCATCCCCAGTTATGCAAAATTTCATATTTTAACCAATTTTAAACAGATATAAACATAATAATGGTGGCTGATGTGAAATAAAAGCTACAAGTGCGGAAAATCAACCAATAGGCATGTCGCATAACATATGTACAGCCAACAACCCAAAATATTCACTACGTGTGTGCCAGGAACTAGTGTTACGGGAAACTAATGAATATACAATGACTACAATATTTACAGAGTCTCAGTCTGAATGACGTGGACAGAGAATATAACAAAAGAACTCCAGGGTGCTGCTAGGAAGTCGTCGGGAAAGCAGCTCACCGTGAAGTATGACCACGCTATCAGTATCTAGCACCGGTCTGATGAGTAGACGTGCCAACCTCCAGACCTTTACAGTCAAGTACAGAAAAGAAAAGAAAGTGCAGCATGAGTACATATTAAATAAATATGTACCCAGTGAGTATCCCGCCTAAACTCGAAGAAGTAGTGACGAGAGGTCGACTAGATACTCACTAAGATCCAACAGTAATAACCTATGATAGAATATTATGAAATACAGTATGCATGTCAGGGAGATGAGCAACAAGTATATATATCAAGATCAGAAATCCAAACAATTATTGAACTAAATAATAAAGAACTTTCAAGAGTAAGACCACCGAACGAAACAATAATCACAAATTCTTAGATCCGCCGTGGCGTACGGCCCGCTCCCATAAGGTACCTTCTACACTCGCCGTGGCGTACGGCCCGATCCCATATTCATTTCAATTTCTTTTCAACACTGTCGTGGCGTACGGCCCGATCCCATATTCATTTCAATTTCTTTTCAACACTGCTGTGGCGTACGGCCCGATCCCATATTCATTTCAATTTCTTTTCAACACTGTCGTGGCGTACGGCCCGATCCCATATTCATTTCAATTTAACACTGCCGTGGCGTACGGCTCGATCCCATATTCATTTCAATTTCTTCCTTTCCATTCAACAATTTTTCATAAAGCCTCAGAGGAACAATACTATGCAAAACATAATCCCATAGTACATATGGCGTCACAATAAATCATATAAAGCATTACAAGGAAAACATATCAGGCATTACGAGAAAAGCATATAAGGCATTACGAGAAAGCATACAAGGCATGATGTGGGCCTAACTACCCGGACATAACAATAATAGCCGCTACGTACGGACTCTCGTCACTTGGCGCGTACGTAGCCCCTAAACAATTTACACATAGTATATACATCACCGATGGGGACAATTCCCTCTTACAAGGTTAGAAAGGAGACTCACCTCGTGTCGAATCTACCCCTCGAACCACAATTGCGCCCGAAACTCCGAACTCTACACCCGAGTACTCGCAACTAGCCAAAAGGTATACAATAACATCAATGCATGCACAATGCGGGAAATTACCCTGGTTATTTACTAAAATTGCTATTCTTGAAGAATTTGCAAATTCCAACTCTGGTCCCGCATGATCAAATTCCGAAAATTCTCGAAGGGATCACTCACCCATAGCCTAAAGATCATTAATGTGTGATTTCTACTTGAATTCATGGCCTAAAATGGAAAATCACAAAATCCTCAAGAACCCTAAAATTACTACCTAATTCTATGATTTTTAGATAATTTATTAGGGAATTTAACTAGGAATTAATGTTAAAGCTAGAAAATTATGGGGTTTTATTTACCTCTTACTGGAACTTGTCGTGGGCAGGTTTTTCTCAAGCTCCTAAGCCTTTAAATGGAGTTTGAAAGTGAAAAATGAAGAAGAACCCGAAATTGGCACTTATACACTGCTGGCTACAGCGACTTCCGCACCTGCGGGCCTTGGACCGCACCTGCAGTCCCGCGCCTGCGGCCTTGAGCTCGCACCTGCGGACATTGGGCAAGGGGGCTGGGGATCGCACCTGCGGAGGGGTTTCCGCACCAGCGGACCCGCTCATGCGGAATTTGTTCCGCACTAGCGGAGGATACGCACCTGCGAGGCTGGGACCGCAGGAGCGGTCCCGAACCTGCGGCTGGGCAACCGCACCTGCGGTCACACCAGCAAATGTTTTAGCTGGTTTTTGGCCTCGTGTGGTGTCCAGGAGGCACCTGGGCCGACCCGAGCCCCCGTCCAAATATACCAACAAGTCTGTATTCATGATACGGACTAGCTCGAACTTCCGTAACATGGAAAACAACAACGAAACTCAAAATTCAACCCCAAAAACCAAATTGAATCAACTTAAGAACTTAAGAATTCTAGAATTCACTTCATTGCGCCGAACGGGCCTATGCTACTCGGAATGACTTCAAATTTTGCAGACAAGTCATAAATGGCATAACGAAACTATTCCCGGTCTCGAAATTTCATTCGGACCTCGGTAACATAAAATCACATTTCAAGCCAAATTTCAAATTCCATGAAAATCCTCAAAACTTCATTAACTTTAATTTTCCCATTTGATCCGAAACCGGTTAAAAATCAAGTTCGTTTCTTACCAAATTTCACAGATAATTCAAATAACACATATTGAACCTGTTCCGGGCTCTGAAACCATAATACGGGCCCGGCAGCACAGGTTTCACATCAAGGTTCATTTTCATAAGTCTTTGATATATTCATAAAACAATTTTTTTTAAAAATTTATTTCTCGGACTTGTGTCCTCGAAATTCGGTTCCGGGCATACGCCTAAGTCCCATATTTTCCTACGGACCTTCCGGGACCGTCGGATATGAATCCGAGTCTGTTTACCAAAACAAATATTGACCAAAGTCAACTTTATTCAATTAATTATCATAAATTCAACTCTTAATAAAGTTTTCACATAAAGGCTTCTCAACTACGCGCCTGGGCTGCGCACGCACATCGAGGTAAGATTAACGGAGGCTTTCAGGGCCTCGCAACACAGTCACAATTAGATTTAAATAAGATGACCCCTTTTTGGGTCATCACAGTCACGACCCAGAATCCTAATCCAGGTCGTGATGGCGCTTAACGACGGGGTTAGGCAAGCCAACGTAAATTCCACTAAGTGCTTCTTTTAACTTGATTCAATTATTCACCCATTTACCGATTTTAACAAGTTAAGTCATGATATCGAAAGGTAATAACTCGGCGGTAGATACAATAAAGAAACGCAAGCTAAACATACAAGCACATATATGTACAACCCAAAAATCCCAAAAACCACCACTACGTGTGTGCCAGGACTAGTGTCACGAGTGTCATGGGCATACTATACTAACGGAATATACAAAGGGTAATAATGTATACAATCCCGCTGTCTGCATGAATAGACGAGAAACAAAAGTAAATGAAACTCCATGGTGCTGATGGGGATCGCCGGAGGAAGCAGCTCACCGTGAAGTCAAGTCTGCTACGGTCACTATCTAGATCTGGTCTGATAACCAGGTGCACCAGCCTCAGAACCTGTACAGTTAAGTACAGAACTGCAGCATGAGTACATATTAAATAAATATGTACCCAGTGAGTATCCCGTCTAATCTCGAAGAAGTAGTGACGAGAGGTCGACTTGACACTCACTAAGGTCCAACAGTATGATATAACAATGATAAAATAAAAGCAGTAGGCATGTAAGACAGTGAGTAGCAATTATGTATAAAGCACAGAAATCCAAGAAAATACTAGAACAATAACAATGGCCACTTCCTTTCCCAAAGATATCTCATACAAGTAAAAATCCATGAAAACAATGCCAAATAATCATGCGCACACAGGAATAAGACAACCGGCCGGAGTCATAAGGAAAAATAGCTATGCACTGCCGGGGATCGACCGGCCCGTCCCAAAAGTGCATGCTTACCATAATCATATCTACGCACTATCGAGGATCGATCGGCCCGTCCCACAAGTGCGTCTTTCAATGTAACCATATCATAACATAGTACAACTTCGTCCATGCACTGCCGAGGATCGAACGGCCCGTACCAAGAGTGCATTCTTAATTATATCATCTTTGTGCACTGCCGGGGATCGACCGGCCCGTCCCAAAAGTGCACCTTTCAATTCGTCGTGGCGTACGGCCCGCTCCCATGAGAGTGGGGGAAATCACACATTGCTCGTGGAATGTAAATTGCGAAGCGGTCACATGCACACACAATAACTTATAAAACTCACTTTCCATAACAAATTCCTTTCATTTCAACAATTTCCATAAAGCCTCAGAGGAACAATACTATACATAACATGATCTCATAGTACATATGGCATTACAATGAATCATATAAGGCATTACAAGGAATCATATAAGGCGTTACAGGGAAGCATATAATGCATGATGTGAGCCTAACTACCCGGACATAACAATGATAGCCGCTACGTACCGACTCTCGTCACTCTGTGCGTATGTAGCCCCCAAACAGTTTACACATAGCATATACATCACCTATGGGGACAATTCCCTCTTACAAGGTTAGAAAGGAGACTAACCTCGTGTCGAATCTACCCCTCGGACCACAATTGCGCCCCAAATATGATATCATCCACATATTTGACCAACCAGGAGATCCTTACCTTTTTCTTTTAAGAACAAGGTACTGTCAATTTTACCTCGTTTGTATCCATGTTCTAGCAGGAATTTTGATAGTCGTTCATACCATGCTCTTGGTTCTTGTTTGAGTCCATACAAAGCCTTGTTAAGTTTGTATACATGGTCAGGTGTCTCCTTGATTTCAAAACCTGGAGGCTGTTGTACAAATACTTCTTCCTTTAGATAACCATTGAGGAAAGCACTTTTTACATCCATCTAATAGAGAGTGAATTCCATGTGTGCAGCAAATGTTATAAGAAGTCTGATTTCCTCCAATCTTGCCATAGGAGCAAAGGTCTCATCATAGTCAATTCCCTCTTCTTGACTATATCCTTGGACAACCAGTCTGGCCTTGTTTCTTGTAACAGTTCCATCCTCATCGAGTTTGTTTCTGAAGACCCACTTGGTGCCAATTACTGATCTGTCTAGTGGTCTGGGTACCAAGTGCCATACTTGACTTCTTTCGAATTGATTCAGCTCTTCTTGAATGGCATTTACCCAGTCAGCATCCTGTAAGGCTTCACCAATGTTCTTTGGTTCAATCAAGGATAGAAAGGCATCAAACGCACACAGATTTTTCAAGGAGGATCTTGTTTTGATTCTGGATGTCAAATCTGTTATGATGTTCTCAAGAGGGTGAGAACTCTGATATCTGTGTGGTTTGAGCACCAATTGTTCACTTCTAGATGATCCTATGATGTCTTGTTGTTGTGGAACAGGATCAGGGCCAAGGTCCAGAGTACTTTGTTGTTGAGTTCCCCCTGTCATGTTGCTCGGGGTAGTTGGACCTGCTCCATCTTCCATTACTGCTTCAATTTGTTTACTGCTTCTGACCAGTCCAAGCTCCTCATCTTCTGGTTCTTGTCTCTCGGAAAGAGTGTTAGTTTCATCAAAAAACAACATGCACACTCTCCTCTACACACATAGTTCTTTTATTATAAACTTTATAAGTTTTGCTATGTGATGAATATCCCAAGAATACTCCCTCATCACTTCTGGGATCAAATTTACCTAGGGAAATCTTTGCCATTGTTGTGCACAAAGCACTTGCATCCGAAAGCCCTAAGGTGGGATATGTTAGGCTTTCTCCCTTTAAGTAATTCATAAGGAGTTTTCTCTACCAGTGGCCTGGTCATGCATCTATTTATTATGTAGCATGCAGTGTTTATTGCTTCTGCCAGAAGTTGTGAGGTAGTTTTCTAGAAAGAAGCATAGTTATGGCCATGTCTTCAAGAGTTCTGTTCTTTCTTTCAACAACCCCATTTTGCTGTGGGGTTCTAGGAGCAGAAAAGTTATGATTGATACCATGTTCATCACAGAACTCAGCAAACTTTGCATTCTCAAATTCAGTACCATGATCAGATCTTATTGATGCTAGTTGGTTTCCCAACTGTTTTTGAGTTTTTCTAACAAACGAAGTGAACATATCAAATGCTTCATCTTTAGATGTCAAAAATAAGGTCCATGTGAACCTTGAGTAATAATCAACTAGCACCATTACATATTTCTTACCACCTCTGCTCAGAGTTCTCATAGGACCACATAAGTCCATATGAACCAGTTCCAACGTCCTGGTGGTACTGACCATTTTCTTGCTTTTGAATGAGGATCTTACCTGCTTCCCCCTTGCACATGCCTCACAAACTTTGTCTTCCTTGAACTTAATGTTAGGAAGCCCTACCACTAAGTCCTTAGAGACTAATTTGTTAAGCTGATTCAGACTCGCGTGACCAAGTCTTTTGTGCCAAAGGAGGGGATCACTGTCCAACACACTTAAGCAAGTGAGTTCATTTTCAGACAGTGTGGACAAATCTATGACATAGATGTTATTCATTCTTTTCCCCTGCAAAACAATCTTGTCAGTAAGCAGGTTAATCACAAAACATTTTGTGGAAGTGAAAGCAACCAGGTTACCTCTGTCACACAATTGTGACACACTGATCAGGCTATATTTCAAGCCATCTATCAAGTACACATGTTCAATGGAACGTGTGTCATCCTTACCTACCTTACCAACCCCTATAATTTCACCTTTCTTTCCATTTCCAAAGGAGACATTTCCTCCTTTGAGGTTTTCAAGTGAAAGGAACTGTTCCTTGTTCCCTGTCATATGTTTTGAGCAGCCACTATCCAAGTACCAAATTTGGCTGCTTCCTCTCACTTGAACCTACAAAAAGAAATCAGGGGTTAGTTTTAAGAACCCAAGCTAGTTTGGGTCCTTTTCTATGAGAGAAAGGATGAATTAAGCTTTTTCTGGCCCAATTTGGTAACCAGTTTTTCTTTTTAACAAAACTCTCATTTCTTCAACTAGCCTGCTCTTTTGCAGTACATTCAATTTTGTAATGACCAGTCTTACCACAATGGGTGCATATTTTATTCTCAGGGAGAGTTAGATACTTGCTTTTGGGATCCCACTTGGGCAGTTGACTCCCAAAGCCAAGTCCTCACCGGTTGCTATTATGGTTTTCTTGAAGCCATGTTAAGGCATCAGAGGATTTATTCCATTTACAAGTTCGATCTAACTCATGTTTGACTTTACCAAGTTCTTCTTTAAGAGTCCTTATTTGTTCATCCTTGGTATACATCTTATCTTTTAGTTTTCCCATATTTTCTTCTAACATGGTATGAGAATGATCAACAATCTTTTTACTGGATCCTAGCTTTAACTTTAAATTTTTAGATTTTAGCCCTAGAATCTCAGTTTCAAGAGGATGAACCTGGTTCATCAGGACAATGTTTTGCTTTTCAGATTCACTTACTCTGATTTCCAGGTTAATGCATTTTTCTTTTAGCATTGCACATTCTTTAGAGAGTTGTTCTTTCTCTTTGGTTGTTTCTTCAGAATCATCCATGAAATCCAGTAGCAACTCAGAGAGTTTCTCTTTAGATAGGAACTTTATTTTGTTTTTGAGATGGGAGATACTTACCTCTGGTTCTTCATATGATTCCTCATCGGATTCTCCAATTGCCATGAGCGCCTGTTCTTCATTCTCACCATCTTCTGATTCTTCATCTGAGCTTTCCCCCCAAGCAGCAACCATAGCCTTTATTGTGGTTTTCTTGGGTTGGACCAGTTCCTTCTTCCAAATCTCTCCTTTTTCCATTCCAATTCCCACTGAGGACAATTCTTGATATGGTGGTCAGTCTTTCCACACTTGTAGCATCCCTCGTTGACTGGCCTTTCTGGAGCTTTAGCTTTGTTGTAGTTTCCACCTCTTGAGATGCCCTTTTTCCTTATGAGGAAGTTTCTGAATTCCTTAGTGATCATGGCCATCTCATCTTCCTCCTGATCTTCTCCCTAAGTGATTCTCAGTGCTAGACTCATTTCCTTCTTTGGAGCATCCATTTTCATAGTCTGCCTTCTGAGTTCATAGGCAGTAAGATTTCCAATAAGCTCGTTCAATCTGAGGGTTGCCATATTTTTGGATTCCTGGATAGCAGTGATTTTGCTTTCCCAGGAAATTGGCAAGACCCTTGTCAGGATCTTCTCCACCCTGTCCTCTTCAAGAATGACTCTACCAAGAGACTTGAGTTCATTTGTCAGAGTAGTGAACCTCGTGTATATCTCTTGGATTGTCTCTCCTTCTTTCTTAGTAAAGTTTTCATACTGAGAGTATAGTAGAGTACCTCTTGATCTTTTCACTTGAGGTGTTCGTTCATGGGATACCTGCAAGGTATCCCATATTTCTTTGGAAGTGGTGCATCTTTGGATTCTGTTATACTCGTCTAGACCTAGTCCACACACTAGCCACTTTTTGGCCTTAGCATTCTTCTCCCATTTCTTCAGATCCTCAGCAGTGCAGTCAGCTCTAGTTTTTGGTACATCTACTCCTTCAGCAGTCTTCTTCATGGTGGCTAGAGGACCATCAGTGACTATGTCCCAAAGCTCATAGTCTTCTCCAATCAAGTGGTCCTTCATCCTGTTCTTCCACCAAGAGTAATACTGGCCATTAAAGAGTGGTGGCCTTGCAGTTGATTGACCCTCCCAGTTTCCAGGTGGTGCACTCATTTTGATCTTTTCCAAGGTGTTAGCCTTTTCAAGGATAACCTGCTCTGATACCAATTGATGTTTTATACGTCAATACCACACAAGGGGGGGGTGATTTGTGTGGTGTCCAATTTTCGAGTGCAGTCTCTATAGAAGAACCTGGTTCTTCTTGGTGTTCCAACTTCTACTGTTTGCGGAAAAGTAATTGCAGAAATTTAAAGAACACAACAATTTTACGTGGAAAATACCTGGCTCAAAAGGTGAAAAAAACACGACCTACTTCCCAATAGGATTTTCCCAAACTCTTCACTACAACTCTGAGCCAAACAGCATTTACAAAATAAACTCTTTTGTAAACCTAAGGACTAACTCTAATCCCTTTGTGGCAAACTAGCCTCTAGCTAATTGCGACAAACTTCAAGTTAACTCTCACCTACTACAAATCAACTAGACTCAAAAGATAACAGATGGAACTGGTTCTTCTACCTGGTTCAAGTAGCTTTTGTGTCGCACAAGGATTCTGCTTGCAAAATTGCTTTGGTAATTTTTCTTTCAGTTCTTGTTTCACTTCTGTCTTTGTGCGATCAATTCTTTAGCAGGAATGCTTCAACAATTTATAGAATCCGTAGTTGAGATGTTGTTGTTCAGTTCTAGTGCAACTCTTCTTTGGTGGAAGAGTTTGTATTCATCTCAACTTCCTCAATTATTTCTGTCCTTGCTGAATTCTAACTCTTTCTTCTTATCACTTTGCAACCTTTTCGCTTTAGGAGACAACCTCTTAGTTCATAGATAATTCACAGATCATGTTTATCTCCTGTGCATGTACGCTTCTTGTGCCAATGGGTCTGTTTGATAATATTTCCCCTGATGGACCTGGTTCAACTGGGTAGGCATTTGTCAATCTTCAAAACCATGCAGTGACTTGGTTCAACATATATATATATATCAAAATAAAAATATAACATTTCAAAGTTTAACATAAAAATAGAAAAGTTAAAAAACAAAGAGGAAAAAATGGATTCTCCGTTTTTGTTTGACAAAGTTGCCGAAAAATTTCTTAAGAGTTTTTTTAAAATGTATTGTCCTTTTCTATTTATGTATAGGAAATATTAGAATGTAAAATAATTTGATTCCTTCTTAAAATATATATATATTTCTGCTAATTAACTTAAGTTAGGAATTAAAGATATTTTAGTTCCTTCTCTAAAACGTACTTTTCTCATTTATTTATGGTAGATATTTGAGGAATGTGTTTTTCACTATTCTAAATCAAGGTCCTAAGTATGAAAGTAATTAAATGAGTATTACTAAATATAAGGAAAGTAAATTGAATGATTAATACTATATAAAGGAAGATAATTAAATGATAATTTTGTCCAGTGTGAACTTTATTTTAAAGGGGTAAAAAAGACGAACGACATTTCGCTAAAGGCCTTCGTGCTTTTAATATAACTAGCTTTAGTGTACGTGTGTTGCACGTGTGGTTTGCGTTAATAAGTAAAATATGTGTATATGAAGAACATGTAAACCAAGTTATCGAATGCTAAGTGTCACTGTCACGACCCAGAATCTTAATCCAGGTCGTGATGGCGCCCAACCACGGGGTTAGGCAAGCCAACACAAATTACACTAAGTGTTATCATCCCCAGTTACGCAAAATTTCATCTTTTAACCAATTTTAAACAGATATAAACATAATAATGGCGGGTGATGTGAAATAAAAGCTACAAGTGTGGAAAATCAACCAATAGGCATGTCGCATAACATATGTACAGCCAACAACCTAAAATATTCACTACGTGTGTGCCAGGAACTAGTGTCACGAGTGTCACGGGCAACTACTGAATATACAATGACTACAATATATACAGAGTCTCAGTCTGAATGAAATGGACAGAGAATATAACAAAAGAACTCCAGGGTGCTGCTAGGAAGTCGCCGGGAAAGCAGCTCACCGTGAAGTATGACCACGCTATCAATATCCAGCACCGGCCTGATAGTCAGACGTGTCAGCCTCCGGACTTGTACAGTCAAGTATAGAAAAGAAAAAAAAGTGCAGCATGAGTACATATTAAATAAATATGTACCCAGTGAGTATCCCGCCTAAACTCGAAGAAGTAGTGACGAGAGGTCGACTCGATACTCACTAAGGTCCAACAGTAATAACATATGATAGAATATTATGAAATACAGTATGCATGTCAGGGAGATGAGCAACAAGTATATATATCAAGAGCAGAAATACAAACAATTGCTGAACTAAATAATAAAGCACTTTCATGAGTAAGACCACCGAACGAAACAATAATCACAAATTCTTAGATCCGCCGTGGCGTACGGCCCGCTCCCATAAGGTACCTTCTACACTCGTCGTGGCATACGCCCGATCCCATATACATTTCAATTTCTTTTCAACACTGCCGTGCAGTACGGCCTGATCCCATATTCATTTCAATTTCTTTTCAACACTATCATGGCGTACGGCCCGATCCCATATTCATTTCAATTTCTTTTCAACACTGTCGTGGCGTACGGCCCGATCCCATATTCATTTCAATTTAACACTTTCGTGGCGTACGGCCCGATCTCATATTCATTTCAATTTCTTTTCAACATTGTCGTGGCGTACGGCCCGATCCCATATTCATTTCAATTTAACACTTTCGTGGCGTACGGCCCGATCCCATATTCATCTCAATTTCTTTTCAACACTGTCGTGGCGTACGGCCCGATCCCATATTCATTTTAATTTCTTTTCAACACTGTCGTGGCGTACGGCCCGATCCCGTATTCATTTCAATTTCTTTTCAACATTGTCGTGGCGTACGGCCCGATCCCATATTCATTTCAATTTAACACTGTCGTGGCGTACAGTCTGATCCCATATTCATTTCAATTTCTTCCTTTCCATAACAAATTCCTTTCCATTCAACAATTTTCCATAAAGCCTTAGAGGAACAATACTATGCAAAACATAATCCCATAGTACATATGGCGTCACAATAAATCATNATCACTTGGCGCGTATGTAGTCCCCAAACAATTTACACATAGCATATACATCACCTATGGGGACAATTCCCTCTTACAAGGTTAGAAAGGAGACTCACCTCGTGTCGAATCTACCCCTCGGACCACAATTGCGCCCCAAACTCCGAACTCTACACCCTAGGACTCGCAACTAGCCAAAAGGTATACAATAACATCAATGCATGCACAATGCGGGAAATTATCCTAGTTATTTACTAAAATCACTATTCTTGAAGAATTTCCAAATTCCAACCCCGGTCACGCATGATCAAATACCGAAAATTCTCGAAGGGATCACTCACCCATAGCCTAAGGATCATTAATGTGTGATTTCTACTTGAATTCATGGCCTAAAATGGAAAATCACAAAATCCTCAACCCTAAAATTACTACCTAATTCTATGATTTTTAGATAATTTATTAGGGAATTTAACTAGGAATTAATGTTAAAGCTAGAAAATTATGGGGTTTTACTTACCTCCCTGCGGCCTGGAGATGGCACCTGCGGACATTGGGCAAGGGGGCTGGGGATCGCACCTGCGGAGGGGTTTCCGCACCAGCGGACCCGCTCCTGTGGAATTTGTTCCGCACCTGCGAGGCTGGGCAACCACACCTGCGGTCACACCAGCAACAGCTGCATCAGCAGTTGTTTTAGCTGGTTTTTGGCCTCGTGTGGTGTCCGCGAGGCACCTCAGCCCACCCGAGCTCCCGTCCAAATTTTCCAACAAGTCTGTATTCATGATACGGACTCGCTCGAAATTCCGGAACATGGAAAACAACAACGAAACTCAAAATTCAACCCCAAAAACCAAATTGAATCAACTTAAGAACTTAAGAATTCTAGAATTCACTTCATTGCGCCGAACGGGCCTATGCTACTCGGAATGACTTCAAATTTGCAGACAAGTCATAAATGGCATAACAAAACTATTCCCGATCTCGGAATTTCATTCGGACCTCGGTAACATAAAATCACATTTCAAGCCAAATTTCAAATTCCATGAAATCCTCAAAACTTCATTAACTCTAATTTTCCCATTTGATCCGAAACCCGTCAAATCAAGTCTGTTTCTTACCAAATTTCACAGATAATTCAAATAACACATATTGAACCTCTTCCGGGCTTCGAAACCATAATACGGGCCCGACAGCATAGGTTTCATATCAAGGTTCATTTTCATAAGCCTTTGATATTTTCATTAAACAATTTTCTTTAAAAATTCATTTCTCGGACTTGGGTCCTCGGAATTCGATTCCGTCCATACGCCCAAGTCCCATATTTTCCTACGGATCTTCCGGGACCGTCGGATCATGGATCCGGATCCGTTTACCAAAAGAAATGTTGACCAAAGTCAACTTTATTCAATTAATTATCATAAATTCAACTATTAATCAAGTTTTCACATAATAGCTTCCCAGCTACATGCCCGGGCTGCGCACGCACATCGAGATGAGATTAACGGAGGCTTTCGGGGCCTCGCAACACAGTCACGATTAGATTTACATAAGATGACCCCTTTTTGGGTCATCACAATCTCCCCCTTTAACAAACGTTCGTCCTCGAACGGACATAGAATCGTACCTGAAGTGCCGAATAGCTGTGGATACCTGCTCCGCATGTCCTCCTAGGACTCCCAAGTCGCCTCATCGACTGGTTTGCCCCTCCACTGGACCTTTACGGCAGAAATTCTCTTAGACCTCAACTGGCGGTCCTGCCTATCAATAATAGCAACTGGCTCCTCCTCGAAGCCCAACTTCTCATCTAACTTCTCATCTAACTGAATAGTGCGAGGTGAACTGAGGACCTCGATCTGATATAATGGATACCGGCACACCGTGCAACTGGACTATCTCCCGAACATAAATCTGAGCCAGCCTCTCTGTAGTATAAGTAGTAGCCACAGGAATGAAATGCGTCGATTTGGTCAATCTATCCACAATGACCCAAACCGCGTCAACCTTCCGCAAATTCCGAGGCAACCCAACCATAAATTCCATGGTGATGCGCTCCCATTTCCACTCAGAAATGGGCATCTGCTGAAACAGGCCTCCTGGCCTCTGGTGCTCGTACTTGACCCGCTGACAATTGAGACACCTAGCCACAAAATGCACTATATCCTTCTTCATCCGCCTCCACCAATAGTGTTGCTTCAAATCACGGTACATCTTCGTCGCACCCGGATGAACATAAGTTGTGGGCCTCTTATAGAATTCTCTTCCTCAGTCCATCAATATTAGGAACACATAAACGACCATGGAGCCTCAAAACACCATCCTCGCCCAAAGTAACCTCCTTGGCCCTGCCCTGGACCACTATATCTCGAAGTTGTGCCAAACACGGGTCATCAAACTGTCGAGCCTTGATCTCTCCCAATAACGAAGACTGAGAAACCACATGAGCTAGAACTCGACGAGGCTCAGAAAGATCCAATCTCACCAGGAGATTGGCCAAGGACTGAATGTCCAAGGCTAGAGGTCTCTCCTCATCTACAATGTAGGCCAAGCTACCCATACTCGCTGCCCTCCTGCTCAAAGCATCTGCCACTACATTTTCCTTGCTCGGGTGATACAAAATTGTGAGATCATAATATTTTAACAACTCAAGCCATCTCCGCTGCCTCAAATTAAGGTCCCTCCGCTTGAATAAGTGCTGCAAACTGCGGTGATCAGTGTAGACCTCACATGACACACCATACAAATACTGCCTCCAAATCTTCAAGGCATGAACAATCGCCGCCAACGCTAAGTCGTGCACGGGATAATTCTTTTCATGAACCTTCAGCTGGCGCGAAGCATAAGCAATAACCCTTCCATTCTGCATCAGCACACATCCTAACCCGATGCGTGAAGCATCGCAATACACAGTATACATCCCAGAACCGGAAGGCAATGGCAGAACTGGTGCTGAGGTCAAAGCTGACTTGAGCTTCTGAAAGTTCGCCTCACACTCGTTGGACCACCGAAATGGGGCATTCTTTTGAGTCAATCTGGACAGTGGGGCTGCAATAGAGGAGAATCCCTCCACGAATCGACGGTAATAGCCTACTAAACATAGAAAACTCCTGATCTCTGAAGCTGAAGTAGGACGCGGCCAACTCTGAACCGCCTCAATCTTCTGAGGATCAACCTTGATACCTTCCCCGGATACCACATGCCCCAAAAATGCCACGAAATCTAACCAGAACTCGCACTTGGGGAACTTAGCATACTGCTTCTGTTCCTGCAAGGTCTGAAGCACAACTCTCAAGTGTTGCTCATGCTCACCCAGGCTCCGCGAATAAATCAAGATGTCATCAATGAAGACGATGACGAAGGAATCAATATACGGCCTGAATACCCTATTCATCAAGTCCATAAATGTTGATGGGGCATTGGTCAAACCAAAGGACATCACTAAGAACTCATAATGGCCATATCTGGTACGAAATGCAGTCTTCGGAACATCAGAAGCCCGAATCTTTAACTGGTGATAACCCGATCTCAGATCAATCTTAGAAAACACAAGAGCACCTTGCAATTGATCAAACAAATCATCGATGCGCGGCGGAGGATACTTATTCTTGATGGTCACTTTATTCAGCTGGCGGTAGTCAATGCACATCCGCATAGACCCATCCTTATTCTTCACAAATAAGACTGGAGCACCCCACGGCGACACACTCAGCCTGATGAACCCCTTGGCCAAAAACTCCTCAAGCTGCTCCTTCAACTCCTTTAGCTCCTTAGGAGCCATACGATAAGGGGGAATGGAAATAGCCTGGAAGATCTGAAGGAAACACATCCGGAACCTCTCGAACAACAGGCACTGAATCAATGGTAGGAGACTCGGCGGTGGTGTCCCGCACATAATCAAGGTAAGCCAAACAACCCTTCTCGACCATATGCCGAGCCTTTATGAAGGAAATGACCCTGCTGGAGGCACTAACTGAAGAACCTCTCCACTCTAGTCTAGGCGGCTCAGGCATAGCTAAAGTGACTGTCTTGGTATGGCAATCTAACACAGCATGATAAGGAGATAGCCAATTCATGCCTAGGATAACCTCAAAATCAATCATATCCAGCAATAAAAGATCTGCTCTGGTATCGAAACCGTAAAAAGTGAACCGGTAGACTCGGTCTACTGCCACAGAATCGCCCACAAGAGTGGACACATATATAGGAGAACCCAAGGACTCACGAGGGATATCTAGAAAATGAGAAAATAGTACGGAAACATATGAATACGTGGACCTTGGATCAAATAGTACCGAAGCCTCCCTACCACATACTGAGATAATACCTGTGATTATGGCGTCTGAGGCCACTGCATCTGATCTAGCCGGAATGGCATAAAATCTAAAGACTGAGCTCCCCCAGAGTGAACAGGAACTAACTGACCTCCTCCTGACTGGCCTCCCCCTCTAGGACGACCCCTGTCGACCTGTCCCCCACCTCGAGGCGGCTAGACTGCTGGTGCTGAACTCCTAGGCTGATAACTCTGTTGCACTGCCTTTCCCCGATACCTGGGACAATACCTCAACGTATGACCCGATTCCCCACACTCGAAACAACCTCCTGGTGCTACAGCCCGCTGCCCGAAAGAGGAGGAACCCTGAATAGCCGGAGGGCGGTGTGAACTCTATGGTAAGGCATTGAAATAGGAACTAGAGGATCTCTGATGACTGGAATAACTGCTGGGTGCACCCTGGATGGCTGGTGGATGGTAAGAGCGCTCTGGCATGGCACTAAACTGAGGCCTCGTTGAAATACCCATGGGAGGTAGTGGTGGTGCTAAATATGAAGGCCTACTGAACTGGCCGCCTCCGAACTAACCCTGCCCCTAGCTGGAGCACCCCTGAAATCCCTTGTGAACCTGGCCCTCTTGTCCTGTTGACCCTGCTCACCTGGCTGACCCTGCTCCCTGCTCCTCATACGGTAACCCTCAACCCGTCGAGTTATCTCGACTACAAGCTGGTATGGGGTACCCATCTCTACCTCTCTGGCCATAGAGGCCATAATACCTGGATGCAAGCCTGCCACAAACCGCCGCACCCTCTCGGCATTAGTGGGAAATATCATAAAGGCATGGCGAGATAACTTGGAAAATCTAGCCTCATAATCGGTCACTGACATCTGCCCCTGCTCTAGTCGCTCAAACTGACCCCGTAGCTCCTCCATCTCAGAAGGTGGAATGTATCTGTCTAGAAATAGCTGAACGAACTGATCCCAAGTGACAGGAGGAGAATCTGTTGACTTCTGAGAATATATGACTGCCACCACCTGAGAGCTCTGCCCTCTAACTGAAAGGTGGTGAAATCCACTCCATGGGACTCCAAAATCCTCATGTTGTGCAGTCTGTCCCTGCACCTATCAATAAAATCTTGAGCATCCTCTCCCCGCTCACCCCCGAATACTGGAGGGCGAAGTCGGGTCCATCTATCCAACATCTTCTGTTGGTCACCCCCTGCAACTGGCCTGGGCTCTAGGGCTGCTACCACGGGTTGAATCCCTCCCACGGGCGGTGTGCCCGGGGTTTGACGTAATGCTGTTGCCTGACCTGTGGCCTGAGCGGTAGGAGTCTGGACTCCCCCTCTCGCCTGAGAAGTAGCAGTGTCGGCTGGAAATAAACCATCCTGTGACATAGTGTCCATGAATCTCAGCATACGGCCCATGACCTCCTGGAAGCCTTGCCCCGTCATGAAATCCACTAGAGCATGTGCTACTAGAGGCACCTCATCCTGCTCCTCCATAATAGGGTCCTCTGGTGGTGCCACTGGTGTAGCTCTGGGACGCCCTCGTCCCCAACCTCGAGCAGGTGCTCTACCCCTGCCTCTACCCCGACCTCGAGCGGCGGGGCAGTGGCATCTCCTTGGCCAGAAGCATCGGATGCACGTGTCCTCACCATCGGTGAGAGAATAGAAGAATAAGTTTGAGTACATCATAGATTGCACGACACGATATGAATAAAGGGATATTTCCTAACACCCCATAGCCTCCTGAAGATAAGTACAGACGTCTCTGTACCGATCCGCAAGACTCTACTGGGCCTGCCCGTGACTCGTGACACTTACGTGAACCTAGGGCTCTGATACCACGTTGTCACGACCCAGAATCCTAATCCAGGTCGTGATGGGGCCCAACAACAGGGTTAGGCAAGCCAACACAAATTAAACTAAGTGTTATCATCCCCAGTTACGCAAAATTTCATATTTTAACCAATTTTAAACAGATATAAACATAATAATGGCGGCTGATGTGAAATAAAAGCTACAAGTGCGGAAAATCAACCAATAGGCATGTCGCATAACATATGTACATCCAACAACCCAAAATATTCACTACGTGTGTGCCAGGAACTAGTGTCACGGGCAACTAATGAATATACAATGACTACAATATTTACAGAGTCTCAGTCTGAATGACGTGGACAAAGAATATAACAAAAGAACTCCAGGGTGCTGCTAGGAAGTTGCCGGGAAAGCAGCTCACCGTGAAGTATGACCACGCTATCAATATCTAGCACCGGCCTGATAGTCAGACGTGCCAGCCTCCGGACCTGTACAGTCAAGTACAGAAAAGAAAAGAAAGTGCAGCATGAGTACATATTAAATAAATATGTACCCAGTGAGTATCCCGCCTAAACTCGAAGAAGTAGTGACGAGAGGTCGACTCGATACTCACTAAGGTCCAACAGTAATAACATATGATAGAATATTATGAAATACAGTATGCATGTCAGGGAGATGAGAAACAAGTATATATATCAAGAGCAGTAATCCAAAAAATTGTTGAACTAAATAATAAAGAACTTTCAAGAGTAAGACCACCAAGCGAAACAATAATCACAAATTCTTAGATCCGTCGTGGCATACGGCCCGCTCCCATAAGGTACCTTCTACACTCGCCGTGGCGTACGGCCCGATCCCATATACATTTCAATTTCTTTTCAACACTGTCGTGGCGTACGGCCCGATCCCATATTCATTTCAATTTCTTTTCAACACTATCGTGGCGTACGGCCAGATCCCATATTCATTTCAATTTAACACTGTCGTGGCGTACGGCCCGATCCCATATTCATTTCAATTTCTTCCTTTCCATTCAACAATTTTCCATAAAGCCTCAGAGGAACAATACTATGCAAAACATAATCTCATAGTACATATGGCGTCAAAATAAATCATATCAAGCATTACAAGTTAAACATAACAGGCATTACGAGAAGAAGCATATAAGGCATTACGAGAAAGCATACAAGGCATGATGTGGGCCTAACTACCCCGACATAACAATAATAGCCGCTACGTACAGACTCTCGTCACTTGGCGCGTACGTAGCCCCCAAACAATTTACACATAGCATATACATCACCTATGGTGACAATTCCCTCTTACAAGGTTAGAAAGGAGACTCACCTCGTGTCGAATCTAACCCTCGAACCATAATTGCGCCCGAAACTCCGAACTCTACACCCGAGGACTCTCAACTAGCCAAAAGGTATACAATAACATCAATGCATGCACAATGCGGGAAATTACCCTAGTTATTTACTAAAATCGCTATTCTTGAAGAATTTCCAAATTCCAACCCCGGTCCCGCATGATCAAATTCCGAAAATTCTCGAAGGGATCACTCACCCATAGCCTAAGGATCATTAATGTGTGATTTCTACTTGAATTCATGGCCTAAAATGGAAAATCACAAAATCCTCAAGAACCCTAAAATTACTGCCTAATTCTATGATTTTAGATAATTTATTAAGGAATTTAACTATGAATTAATGTTAAAGCTAGAAAATTATGGGGTTTTACTTACCTCTTACTGGAACTGGTCGTGGGCAGGTTTTTCTCAAGCTCCTAACCCTTTAAATGGAGTTTGAAAGTGAAAAATAAAGAAGAACCCGAAATTGGCACTTATACACTGCTGGCTACAGCGACTTCCGCACCTGCGGTCCCGCGCCTGCGGCCTGGAGCTCGCACCTACGGACATTGGGCAAGGGGGCTGGGGATCGCACTTGCGGAGGGGTTTCTGCACCAGCGGACCCGCTCCTGCAGAATTTGTTCTGCACCAGCGGACCTGCTCCTGCGGAATTTGTTCCGCACCAGCGGAGGATCCGCACCTGCGAGGCTGGGACCGCATGAGCGGTCCCGCACCTGCAGCTGGGCAACCGCACCTGCGGTCATACTAGCAACAGCTGCACCAGCAGTACTTTTAGCTAGTTTTTGGTCTCGTGTGGTGTCCGGGAAGCACCTGGGCCCACCCGAGCCCCCGTCCAAATATACCAACAAATCTGTATTCATGATACGGACTCGCTCGAACTTCCGAAACATGGAAAACAACAACGAAACTCAAAATTCAACCCCAAAAAACAAATTGAATCAACTTAAGAACTTAAGAATTCTAGAATTCACTTCATTGCGCCGAACGAGCCTATGCTACTCCGAATGACTTCAAATTTTGCAGACAAGTCATAAATGGCATAACGGAACTATTCCCGATCTCGGAATTTTATTCGGACCTTGGTAACATAAAATCACATTTCAAGCCAAATTTCAAATTCCATGAAAATCCTCAAAACTTCATTAACTCTAATTTTCCCATTTGATCCGAAACCCGTCAAATCAAGTTCGTTTCTTACCAAATTTCACAGATAATTCAAATAACACATATTGAACCTGTTCCAGGCTCCGAAACCATAATACGGGCCCGGCAGCACAGGTTTCACATCAAGGTTCATTTTCATAAGCCTTTGCTATTTTCATAAAATAATTTTTTGTTAAAATTCATTTCTCGGACTTGGGTCCTCTGAATTCGATTCCGGGCATACGCCCAAGTCCCATATTTTCCTACGGACCTTCCGGGACCGTCGGATACGGATCCGAGTCCGTTTACCAAAAAATATGTTGACCAAAGTCAACTTTATTCAATTAATTATCATAAATTCAACTCTTAATCAAGTTTTCACATAAAGGCTTCCCGGCTACGCGCTCGGGATGTGCACGCACATCGAGGTGAGATTAACGGAGGCTTTCGGGGCCTCACAACATAGTCACGATTAGATTTACATAAGATGACCCCTTTTTGGGTCATCACAATCACGACCCAGAATCCTAATCCAGGTCGTGATGGCGCCTACAACGGGGTTAGGCAAGCCAACGTAAATTCCACTAAGTGCTTCTTTTAACTTGATTCAATTATTCACCCATTTACCGATTTTTAACAAGTTAAGTCATGATATCGAAAGGTAATAACTCGGCAGTAGATACAATAAAGAAACGCGAGCTAAACATACAAGCACATATATGTACAACCCAAAAATCCCAAAAACCACCACTACGTGTGTGCCAGGACTAGTGTCACGAGTGTCATGGGCATACTATACTAACGGAATATACAAAGGGTAATAATGTATACAATCCCGTTGTCTGCATGAATAGACGGGAAAAAAAAGTAAATGAAACTCCATGGTGCTGCTGGTGATCGCCAGAGGAAGCAGCTCACCGTGAAGTCAAGTCTGCTATGGTCACTATCTAGATCTGGTATGATAACCAGGTGCACCAGCCTCAGAACCTGTACAGTTAAGTACAGAAGTGCAGCATGAGTACATATTAAATAAATATGTACCCAGTGAGTATCCCGTCTAATCTCGAAGAAGTAATGACGAGAGGTCGACTTGACACTCACTAAGGTCCAACAGTATGATATAACAATGATAAAATAAAAGCAGTAGGCATGTAAGACAGTGAGTAGCAATTATGTACAAAACACAAAAAATCCAAGAAAAATACTGGAACAATAACAATGGCCACTTTCGTTTCCCTAAAATATCTCACACAAGTCAACATCCATGAAACAATGCCAAATAATCATGCGCACACAGGAATAAGACAACCGGCCGGAGTCATAAGGCAAAATAGCTATGCACTGCCGGGGATCGACCGGCCCGTCCCAAAAGTGCATGCTTACCATAATCATATCTACGCACTGCCGAGGATTGATCGGACCATCCCAAAAGTGCGTCTTTCAATGTAACCATATCATAACATAGTACAACTTCGTCCATGCACTGCCGAGGATCGAACGGCCCGTACCAAGAGTGCATTCTTAATTATATCATCTATGTGCACTGTCGGGGATCGACTGGCCCGTCCCAAAAGTGCACCTTTCAATCCGCCGTGGCGTACGGCCCGCTCCCATGAGAGTGGGGGAAATCACACATCGCTCGCGGAATGTAAATTGCAAAGCGGTCACATGCACACACAATAACTTAGAAAAACTTACTTTCCATAACAAATTCCTTTCAATTCAACAATTTCCATAAAGCCTCAGAGGAGCAATACTATATATATCATGACCTCATAGCACACATGGAGTTACAAGGAATCATATAAGGCATTGCAAGGAAACATACA
>MDKH01124268.1:0-12847 GCA_005239495.1 Nicotiana undulata
TGTCTTTACATTTCATTTATTACCTTGTACTGCTGTGCTAGCATACTGTTACCCTATCTCCCCGCATGTTCTCCCTGTATCTGTCCTACTTGCTTATTTATGTTGCAATTTTTCCTGCTATTATATAAACTTGCACAGGTACATATGTTGTGTTGGTCCTAGCCTCGTCACTACTTCACCGAGGTTAGGCTCGACACTTACTCAGTACATGGGGTCGGTTGTACTGATGCTATACCTGCACTTCTTTATGTTGTGCAGACTACGCAGCCGCACCCGGAGATCACTCACGATCGGAGCATCTCATTCAGTCACACAGGAGACTCGAGGTAGACCCGCAGACGTTCGTGGGCCTTGATGTCACCTTCTACTTTCCACTTTCAGCTCTGTCTTACTTTGTATTCCAAAGACAGTCTTAGGTATTTATTTCAGACCTTTTAGTTGTAGTAATCTCTTAGATAGTCCGTGAGTATGTGACACCAGTTCTGGGATTTGTTTATGGGTTTTATTTCGAAAAGTGCTATGTTTTATTTTGGGTTATTTTGTTAAGTTTTATATGGTGGGCCATCGAAGCCTTGGTTATCTTGTCGTATTTGTTGTTAATAAGTTTTATTTAGTTCGAACGTTGGCTTGTCTAGCGGGTTCAACGTTAGACGCAGTCATGGCCCGAAGGTGGGATTTTTGGGTCGTGACAACATCATTGATAAGCTTCGAGTACCCACATTTACATGATTGAGTGGAACAAGAGTCTAAAACACAACATAATCTATTGACCTTTGTGATAAGTAGGGATTTTGACCTCTTATTTGCTCCCTTTTACTTGTGTTTTAGGTCGAAAATGCTTAAAGGTATTCCCGGAAACTAATGAAATGCGCTTGCTTATACGAATGTTTCAATATGAGCCAAAGGAATAAACATCAAGTCATAAAGGAGTCAAAAGTGATCAAGAATCAAAATAGGGCATAAAGGCTAACTATGTTGACCACATAATTCTAGTGCGACTGCATAAGGAAGGTTTGGAGACTGGGAATTTTGCAATTCAAGTGGTGCGGCCACAAATTCCTATTTGCGGCTGCACTCAATATTATTCGGACCGCAATAGATGAGATTCAGAGAGTTGGCATTTTGGCAAAATGAAGGAGTGCGAACTACACAAAATTGTGCGGCCGCAGGATGTCAAGTGCGGTTGCTCACACAATTGTGCGGCCCGCAGGAATCAAGATTCAGAGAGTTGGGTTCAAGTCCAAAGACAAGAACTACAGACCGCATCATTATTATGCGGCCGCATAATTAAGAGCGCGGCCGCACTCTGAATTGTGTGGTCCGCAAAACCCCAGCAAAAGCTTGAGCTCAAGTTCAAGGAATGCGGAACGCACCATAATTATACGGCCGCAGAAGCAAGTGTGCAGCCGCACTCAGAATTATGCGACCGCACAACCTCCGCAGGGTCATGTTGTGACAATATCACGACCCAAATTCCCAACCCTCGGGATCGTGATGGCGCCTAATATCATACTTGCTGGGCAAGCCAATGTTAGAACTAAACTAACTTTTTCTTTTAAAAGTTTACTTAAACATAAGGGAACAATTTAAAATAAATACAAAATCTAACACTTTCCAATAAATGACATCAGGATTAGTATTCGAAATAATAAAAGGAACCACGAACTAGTATTAAATGTATAACTACCCAGGGTCTGCTGTCACAATTCACGAACTACTAAAGAATACTACAAGTATTTGGCTGAAAGAAATATATCTCTGTTTTGAATGAAATAAAACAACAATCTAAATAATAAAGGGAAGATCCCAGGAATCTGCGGACGCTAGCAGATCTACCTCGTGTCTCGGTGTGAATGCTCAACTATTGCTCAAAGAATTAACTCTGACAGGAACCTGGATCTGCACAAGAAGAGCAGAGTGCAGTATCTGTACAACTGACCCCATGTATTGAGTAAGTGTCGAGCCTAACCTCAACGAAGTAGTGACGAGGCTATGGCGGGGCATTCATAATATAACTTGCAAGCAATGTATAATACAACAAGAAGGAAATAATAATAAACTAAATAAACCATAACTTGCAAAAATTAATAAAACAACTCGGTTAACTTTTCCAGATCACAACTATAACCAATCCTCACAAAAATTTCCAAGTTTCACTTTAAAATAATCGTAAGTGCAGAGTATGAGAAACAATAGAGTAAAACAGTACGTTTTCCATTCTTTATGTTTAAAATTAGTAAAAACATGAATATCCTCCCTTATTGCTCCTTGTTGCGGCGCGCAACCCTCTCCTACCTGTCCACCCTTATTGCTCCTCCCTATATATATATCACCCTTATTTCTCCTATTGCGACGTGCAACCCGATCCCACTTGTCCACCCTTATTTCTCATTGTTGCGGCATGCAACCCGCTCCTACTAGACAATTACATTTCACTATTTATAATAAAAGGGTTCCACAAGTTAGATCAGAGTCTTTTACAATATGTATGTCTCAGCAAAAATAAACAGAAACTGTACAATTAAGAAACTTCACCAATTATTAATCACATAAAAAGTAAATATGAATATTCTCCCTTATTACTCCTTGTTGCGGTGTGCAACCCGATCCCACATGTCCACACTTATTACTCCTCAATATATATCGCCCTTATTCCTCCTGTTGCAGCGTGAAACCCGATCTAACCTGTCCACCCTTATTGGTCCTTGTGGCGGCGTGCAACCCGCTCCCACCAGACAATAACATCTCTTTATTTAATAAAATATTTCACAATTTAGGTCAAAGCCTTTCACAATATTTTTGTCTCAACAATAGTAAACAGAAAGTTGTACTATCATAAACTTCATCAATTATCATTGCACAATGAAACCAATCGGAATGTATCGTAAGACACTATCAACCAGCTCAACCTTTTATATACAACGATGAAGCCAAGGGAACAACTAAAACTTCCAAAATACTTGAAACAATATTTAACAACAAGTTGACGGAACTAAGTAGATATGGAGGCATCAATGATCATAAAACAATTAAGCCAGGAATCAATTAAATTGGAAACAAGGAAGGGATCATGTTCAACTGAAAATTTGGTGGTGCATAGATACTCGTCACCTCACCTATACACCACGCACATGCAAATTCACATAGCTTTTAAGGTGGGGATTCCTATTCCCTCAAGTCAAGGTTAAGCCAAGCACTTACCTAAATTTCACAAGCAATTCACTGCTCAAGCACAACTTTTCCTTTAGAATTTGCCTCTAACCCGCTCTAATCTAATCACAATTGGTTCAATATCATTAATCATTACTAAAGGTATTAACTTTAATGAAAAACTATGGTTTATCCAAAATCATTACTCGAGGTTCGGACCAAAATCAGTTTATCCATTCTCCCCCGAGCCCGGATATACAATTGGTTTTGGAATCCGACCTTAATTCGAGGTCTCAATTCCCAAATTTTGAAATTCCTAAGTTCTACCAAAAAATCCTAATTTTTACTATGATAACTCTAGATTCTATAATGAAATCTTGTAATACGTTGCTAAGGATTGAAAGGAATTAGTTAGAGATCACTTACCAATCATTTGGGGAAGTTTGGGTCAACTAAAACAAAATTTTAACTCTAAAATTTATTATTTCTCATATTTCCACATAAAAGCTTTCCGGTTTCACGTCCGGACTGTGCACACAAATCGAGGTAATTAAAATTAGTCTTTTTAAGGCTAATGAGCCTTGAATAGAGTCTTAATTCATAAGATGACCCTTTGGGTCATCACAATCTCCACCTCCAAAAAAAAAACGTTTGTCCTCAAACGGACATAGAAAATTACCTGAACTGGCAAACAAGTGGGTATATCTACTCTGCATGTTCGACTCGGACTCCGAAGTAGTTTCCTCGTCGGGCTGACCTTTCCACTGCACTTGAATTGAAGGATAATTCTTTGACCTCAACTGACGAACCTGCCAGTCTAAAATGGCTATCGGCTCCTCCTCATAAGTCAAATCTTTGTCCAATTGGACAGAGCTGAAATCTAACACGTGGGACGGGTCACCGTGATTTTTTCGGAGCATAGACACATGGAATACCGGATGAACTTATGATATGTCACGCCCCAAAATCGAGGGACGAGACCGGCGCCTAATGGGATGAACCCAGTCAAGCAGACAACGTATTACCCCGTGTTCATAACATACATTATTTCATGCCAGTTAGCTGAATTTAGATTCAAAGTAAATTTTACAACACAATTCCATTTTTCCTCTTTTAGCACTTCAACGATTGATATCCAAACGTACGTAATACATACATAACTTTCCAACATGAACCACGATTTCTAAGTACGTACAGATACTACCCAGAAATATACATATACACCCACATCATATCTACGGAGCCTCTACGAATACTAGTGGTGTTACATAACATGCCGGCAACAAGGCCCCGTCTATACCTTTACAACATAAGCAAAAGATGGTGGTATAATCCACACACGTCCCTAAGGAAAAGAGGGGCTCACCACAACTGCTGAAGAGATGAAGAGGAGGCACCACTAACGGCGGGCTGAGCTACCTGCTATGAAACCACCAACATCAATATAAAAGATGTAGCGCCCTTGGCAAAAGGGACGTTAGTACTGTGGAATAGTACTAGTCTGTATGAACAAACTTTACCCTAAGTACAATCAAGCAATACACAGATAAGAGGCAGTTAATAGAATCCAACAAGTATTGCACAGAAATAGAAACAACCCAAAATCAAGAGTTTCACAGATTCTCCTTTCAATACCACCATATTCGAGAGTTTCACAGATTCTCATTTCAATACAACCATATTAAAGAGTTTCACAGATTCTCATTTCAACATAATCACATTTCCATCCTTATTACCTCAGCCACCCTTATTACCTCACTCACCCTTATTACCTCGTGTTGCGGCGTGCAACCCGATCCTATCAGACAATCACGTTTCATAACAACAATCACTAACGGTTAAATTACAAGCATCTTCATTACAAGGAACACAAGTTCATATCAACAATTCACCATACGGGCTCAAGGCACAATGATTCTCACGAAGTAGTAATTCATGTACATGGTGTTGCCATAATCGTTAAACTCAATTACATCATTTCACAATACCCTTTTTCATTACTTACCACACACGATTTATAGCCATTATATACATTCCCATGCTTGGTCACATTAACATTCTTTCATTCATTAACACATACTTTCT
This sequence comes from Nicotiana undulata, assembly GCA_005239495.1. Taxonomy (NCBI): domain Eukaryota; kingdom Viridiplantae; phylum Streptophyta; class Magnoliopsida; order Solanales; family Solanaceae; genus Nicotiana; species Nicotiana undulata. The sequence continues at coordinate 5,236 of MDKH01124268.1, forward strand.
TACCGATACCCTCGAGCATTTACGAGCTTTGCACATAATAAGATAGGCACAACAAACCACTTTTCACAATCTCAACTAGCATAGTAGTCAACAAGAAATTCAGGGAGTGAAATATTACGCATCAACACAATTAAACAGTCAATTCACATTTTCTCCAACAAGGTACACATACCTTATGCTCGGACACCAACAAGAGGATTCTACAAAGGTTAAAGTTATCCATACATACCTTGTGTCGAATTTTCCCCTTTTAATTTCTATTACAAATCACCGGACCGTCGAGAAACGTCAATCTAATTCATAATGTAATACATTGATCTTAGAATTGGCAATCATGAACACAATTCGTACTTGCTTAGGCATTTTATCGAATGCTATGTGACCCCTTAGATTACCAACCCCTTCTTTGTGAATATTTATTCTAACCCACTTCCTTTTACTAGGTTGTGACAATTAATGGACATGCATGTAAGGTTCTTCACTTTTACCTTCAATAACTCCTTTTAGGGGAGTTATACCTATTAGCAAAATCTAGAAATTTAAGGGAAATGGGGTGGGGACTTACCTCTTGGAGTGAAGAAGATGACAATAACTCGAAAATTTCCGGGCTTGAGCGATTTTGGACAAAGCAATTGGATGATGTTGAAACCCTCTCTCTCAAGAACTCTCTTTTTCTCCCTCTATTCTTAGTCAGAAAATTGTTAAAAATGAAGGGGATGGGTGTTTTATTGAACAGGGGGTCGGGTTTTAAAATTAGATTTTAGGAGCCCTCACACGGAATGCGGTCAGGAATGCGATGGCATTCCTGCTATGCGGTCCGCATTCCTGTCGCATAATGGCCCTCAAAATGGGCCAAAACTAGAAACAATCTGCCCAGGTATGCGACCACTATGTAGTCTGCATACCTGTTATGCGATCGCATAGTGCGTCGCATAACCTCCCTCGCCAAAAACCATGGGGAAAGAATGCGACCGCTATGTGGTCCGCATTCCTAGAATGCGATCGCATTCTGGGCCGCATAGTTGTCCTCCATTTGGACAGTAGCCTGACCAGGTATGCGACCACTATGCGGTTCGCATACCTGTTATGTTATCGCGTAGTGCGTCGCATAATGCGCAATACCTGGAAAATTTTATTTTTCAAATTCTGGGGTACTTTTTAAATCAAAATAGGTCCATTGCAAGAATTTCTACAGTTATACAACACGAGGACCTATTCGGGCATTATTTTAGACATAAAATTTTACGAGTCGTTACAGGATAACTCTGGAGGCAACGCAAATCTATAAGCTACCTCCCCCACTCTCTCAAAACTCTCAAATGGCCCGATATTTATAGGGCTCAACTTACCCTTCTTCCCAAATCTCATAACACCCTTCATGGGTGATACCCGAAGTAATACTCTCTCTCCAACCATGAATGCCACATCACGAACCTTACGGTCGACATAACTCTTTTTCCTGGAGTGAGATGCACGAAGTCGATCTTGTATAACCTTGACCTTATCTAAGGCCTCTTGAACTAAGTCTGTACCCCATAGCCGAGCCTCTCCCAACTCAAACCATCCCACTAGCGATCTGCACCGTCTACCATATAATACCTTATAGGGAGCCATCTGAATGCTCGACTGATAGCTATTATTGTAGGCAAACTCCACTAACGACAAAAATTGTTCCCAAGAACCTCCAAAGTCAATAACACAAGCGCATAGCATATCTTCCAAGATCTGAATAGTACGCTCAGACTCCCTGTCCGTCAGAGGATGGAATGTTGTACTTAACTCAACTCGTGTACCAAACTTAGCTGAACTACCCTCTAAAAGTGCGAAGTAAACCGTGTACCTCGATCAGAAAGGATAAACACGGGTACACCATGAAGGCAAACGATCTCTCGAATATATATCTCTGCCAACCGTCCGAAGTATAAGTACTTGCCACTTGAATGATATGTGCTAATTTAGTCAGCCTATCCACAATAACCCAAATGGCGCCGAACTCCCTCTGGGTCCATGGGAGTCCTACAACGAAGTCCATAGTGATACGCTCCCACTTCCACTCAGAGATCTCTATCTACTGAAGTAAACCACCGGGTCTCTGATGCTCATATTGTACATGCTGACAATTCAAGCAACGAGCCACATAAGAAACAATTTCCTTTTTCATCCTTCTCCACCAATAATGTTGTCGCAGGTCTTGGTAAATTTTTGAAGCACCCGGGTGAATAGAATACTTAGAACTGTGAGCCTCCTCAAGGATCAACTCACAAAGGCCATCAACATTAGGCACATATATACGACCCTGCATCCTAAAAACACCGTCATCTCCAACTGTAACCTTCTTGGAACCACCGTGCCAAATTGTGTCCCTAAGGACCATCAAATGCAGGTCATCATCCTGCCGATATCTGATACGCTCAAATAAAGAAGACCGAGCGATTGTACAAGCTAGAACACTGTTTGGCGAAATATCCAACCTCACGAACTGATTAGCTAAAGTATGAATATCTGAAGCTAACGGCCTCTCACCGATTGAAATAAATGCAGGGCTGCCATACTCACTGCCTTCCTACTCAATGCATCGACCACCACATTGGCCTTTCCTGGATGATACAATATAGTGATGTCATAATCTTTCAATAACTCTAAGCATCTCCTCTATCTCAAATTAAAATCCTTTTGCTTGATCTATTACTGAAGGCTGCGATGATCTGTGAAAACCTCACACGACACACCATAAAGATAGTGCCTCCATATTTTTAATGTGTGAACAATGACTGCCATCTCTAAGTCATGGACAGGATAATTCTTCTCATGAACCTTCAATTGTCGAGACGTGTATGCAATCACCTTGCCATCATGCATTAATACTGCACCTAATCCAATACGAGATGCACCAAAATACAACATGCATAATCCTGAACATGTGGGCGACACCAACATTGGCGTCGTAGTCAAAGCAATCTTGAGCTTCTGAAAGTTCAACCCACACTCGCCGGACCATTTGAATGGAACACCCTTTTGGTTCAATATAATCTTAATAGTTGTTCATAATCAATTACAGAATCACCAAATAACTTCACGAAACAATAATCCTCTTTCAAACCTTCACAATTCTGATAACTAGATGCGATGCATGAAGACCTCATAATTATTTACCCGCATTGACGTGTCTCATTTAATACCACATGGGGGGGCACCTACCTTGTAGGTTAAAGCTCAATAGTTATCACACGAATTTGGCAAATTATGCACAAATAATTTTATACAAAAAAATTTCAAATAAACCTAACATGCATGACTCCTTATTGGTACTATAGTACAATTTCTAATTTCACATGGGAGAATTTAAACACAAGAATTTTCATCACAAGGATCTCGTCCTTATATAACTTCCACCGCGGCTCGTAGCCCGATTTAAACATACCAAATCATATTAAAATGCGAGGACCTGGCCCTCAGTTCTGAATCACAAGTAATATGCACATCGTGCCGATCGAAACATTCCATTTTCTTCTTTTAAATAGTTTTCGTTAAACAAAATTACAACACGTAATGATAGACATAGCTATCTCCATAGAATCTCCCAATATGAGTATTCACATAAGTATATTTCAGAGTTACGAAGCTAACCCATGAGTGGAGAACATTAGGAGAACATTCCTAGATACTCCTAACCGAATCAAATTAAGGAAATTGTCACTATATAATAACTAGACATCGTACTTGTAATGACACCATCTAGTGTAGCGACCTCAACAATACCATAGAAAATATATCAACAGACTGGATCTCCACCTCTAGGAGTCTGACCTCCACTTTCGACATTCCGATCCCTTCCCCCAGCAGGTCATGTAAGTTGAGTTGTAACTGAAATGGGGCACGTAACCTAAGTGCTCTGATGAAATATGGCTCTCACAAGTCTAGGACCATTTCTACCACTAGCCGAAATGAAATATCAACCTTCCCTGAGTCATGCAAAATCTTACAATCATAATTGAGTCCTTTAGTGAGTCTGTGGACTTGCTCTCTAGATATTTGAACCGAAGTAGGAGTATGGCGGGCTAACTTATCGAAAATGATGGCATATTCTGACATCGTCATGGGGACTTGACGCAACCGTTCAAACCCTATGCACCACGCATTATGGAGAGTCCGGAAACAAATTCTATTAATAGCATTTATGAGAACTAATCCAAGTAGTTGGCGTTGCAATGGCTGGTCGCCCTCTTCGTAGGCTTACGACAAACACCGGCGGCCAATTTCTTCTTTCACTACGTTGACTCAACAGTGCTGAGCTACCCCAAAATACGCAACCATGACTTCCACACTGAGTAGACGTTCCGTAGTTTAAAAGTTGTTTATATAAATCCTTTGGTATTGAGGTATAGGGTTATTAAGGAGGCAGACATACCGCAAGCCCCAGCTTTATCTCTTGCAAAATCTCAGGCCTTATACATTCCAAGCCAAAATCTGCATAACTCATGACCCCGCAATCTATTCCTTGACAGTGGACTTCCCCACTTGGCACGAAGTCATAGGTCACAATGTCTGATAATCCACAATGTTAAACTTCACAACTCATATAAATCAACCCCGTTGCTTTCAACTTATTCCCATGTTCTGCAATACTTCACTAGATATGAATCCTTCTAGAATCTTAACTAGTCCAACATGTACCGATTGAGCTAGAACCTCCGTGTGTAGATCCATTTGAGGCTTTGCAATAGGTGATGATGTTCGAGCTCTAGACTGAGCTCTGATTCTGTCTCTTCCCCTAATCGTAGTTGTCATTGGGGCTCCATTTCTTGTCCGGTTGTAGACGCAATGCGTGTTGTCGAGATTTGCGAGAGGACGAGAATAGACGAGTTCAATCATTAGTGATAGAATAAATTCGCACGATAGAGTAGAATAGAAATGAAATTGTTCCTAACCTAATATCCTCTTATATATAAGTACATACATCTCTGTACCGATCCTTCAGACTCTATTAAGCTTGTTCGTCCATTGTGAGACCTAGGCAACCAAGTGCTCTGATACCAACTTTTCACAACCCAGATTCCCAACCCTTGGGATCGTGATGGCGCCTAACATCATACTTGCTGGGCAAGCCAATATTAGAACTAAACTAAACTTTTCTTTTAAAAGTTTACTTAAACATAAGGTAACAATTTAAAATAAATACGAAATCTAACACTTTCCAATAAATAACATAAGGATTAATATTCGAATTAATAAAACGAACCACGAACTAATACTAAATGTATAACTACTCAAGTTCTGGTGTCACAATTCACGAACTACTAAAGAATACTACAAGTATTTGGCAGAAAGAAATATATCTCTGTTTTGAATGAAATAAAACAGCAATTTAAATAATAAAGGGAATTCCTCAGGAATCTGCGGATGCCAGCAGATCTACCTCGTGTCTCCGTGTGAATGCTCAACTATTGATCAAAAAATCAGCTCTGACCGGAACCTGGATCTGCACAAGAAGTGTGTTATCAGTACGATCGACCCCATGTAGTGAGTAAGCCACGAGCCTAACCTCGACGAAGTAGTGACGAGGCTACGACGGGGCATTCATAATATAACCTGCAAGCAATGTATAATACAACAAGCAGGAAATAATAATAAACTAATTAAACCATAACTTGCAACAATTAATAAAACAACTCGGTTAACTTTCCCAAATCATAGCTGCAACCAATCCTCAAAACAAATTCCGAGTTTCACTTTAAAATAATCGTAAGTGCAGAGTATGAGAAACAATAGAGTAAAACAGTAAGTTTTCTAGTCTTTATGTTTAAAATCAGTAAAACATGAATATCCTCCCTTATTACTCCTTGTTGCGGCGTGCAACCCGCTCCCACTTGTCCACCCTTATTGCTCCTCCCTATATATATATCACCCTTATTTCTCCTGTTGCGGAGTGCAACCCGATCCCACATGTCCACCGTTATTGCTCCTTATTGCGGCGTGCAACCTGCTCCTACCAGACAGTTACATTTCACTATTTATAATAAAAGGGTTCTACAAGTTAGATCAGAGTTTTTTAGAATGTGTATGTATCAGCAAAAATAAACAGAAACTGTACAATTAAGAAACTTCACCAATTATTAATCACATAACAAGTAAATATGAATATTCTCCCTTATTACTCCTTGTTGCAACGTGCAACCCGATCCCACATGTCCACCCTTATTACTCCTCAATATATATCACCATTATTCCTCCTGTTGTGGCTCGCAACCCGCTCCCACTTGTCCACCCTTATTTCTCCTCCCTATATATATCACCCTTATTTCTCCTATTGCGGCGTGCAACCCGATCTCACATGTCTGCCCTTATTTTTCCTTGTTGCGGCATGCAACCCGCTCCCACCAGAAAGTTACATTTGACTATTTATAATAAAAGAGTTCAACAAGTTAGATCCGAGTCTTTCACAATTTGTATGTCTCAGCAAAAATAAACAGAAAATGTACAATTAAGAAACTTCACCAATTATTAATCAGATAACAAGTAAATATGAATATTCTCTTTATTACTCCTTGTTGCGGCGTGCAACCAGATCCCACTTGTCCACCCTTATGATTCCTCAATATATATCACCCTTTTTCCTCATGTTGCAGCGTGCAACTCGATCCAACCTGTCCACCCTTATTTCTCCTTGTTTTAGCGTGCAACCCGCTACCACCAGACAGTTACATCTTTTTATTTAATAAATGATTTCACAATTTAGGTTTAACAATATGTTTGTCTCAAAAATTATAAACAAAAAGTTGTACTATTCATAAACTTTATCAATTATCATTTCACAATGAAACCAACCGGAATGTATCGTAAGACACTGTCAACCATCTCAACCTTTTATATACTATGATGAAGCCATAGGAACGACTAACACTTCCAAAATACTTGAAAAAACATTTAACAACAATTTGACGGAACCAAGTAGACATGGAGGCATCAATGATCATAAAAAAATAAGCCGGGGACGAATTAAATTGGAAACAGGGAAGGGATCATGTTCAACACAAAATGTGGTAGTGCATAGATACTCGTCACCTTACCTATACACCACACACATGCAAATTCACATATAATTTAATTTGGGGATTCTTATTCCGTCAAGTCAAGCTTAAACTAAGCACTTACCTCAATTTCACAAGCAATTCATTACTCAAGCACAACCTTTCCTTTAGAATTTGTCTCTAACCCGCTCGAATATAATCACAATTGGGTCAATACCAGTAATCATTGCTAAAGGTATTAACTTTAATGAAAAACTATGGTTTTCCTATGTTTTCTTATCAAAATACAAAAATCGACCCCGGACCCGCTTGGTCTAAACTCGAGGTTCGGACCAAAACCCGTTTACCCATTCTCCCCCAAGCCCGGATATACAATTGGTTTTGGAATCTGACCTCAATTCGAGGTCTAAATTCCCAAATTTCGAAATTCCTAAGTTCTACCCAAAAATCCAAATTTTTACCATGAAAACTCTGGATTCTATGATGAAATCTTGTAAAATGTTGCTAAGGATTGAAAGGAATTTGTCACGCCCCCAAACTAGGGGAGGCACGACTGGCACTCGATACTGTATTTGATCGTGTTA
>MDKH01153132.1:0-12356 GCA_005239495.1 Nicotiana undulata
GACGCTCTAGTCCGCTTAGTGGGACTCATGGAGAGTGTGGCTCAGGCCGGTTTTCTTCCTACTACACCATCTGGATCTCAGGCTGAGGGAGGGACCCAGACTCCTGCTATTCACACGCCAGAGCAGTTTGCCACTCAGTTCCAAACTCCGGCACCTCAGACGGCTGTAGTAGTTCAGTCGGGTATTGTGGCACCAGCAGTTGAGGGAGAAGCCATGTCAGCAGACGCTCTATGGAGGTTGGATTGGTTCACCAAGTTATTCACTACTACATTTACTGGTGCACCATCAGAGGATCCCCAGGACTATTTAGACAACTCCTATGAGGTTCTTCAGAACATGGGCATTGTGGAGTCCAATGGAGTTGATTTTGCTATATTTTGTCTTTCTAGCACCGCCAAGACTTGGTGGAGAGATTACTGCTTGACCAGACCAGCTGGGTCTGCACTCTGACTTGGGCTCAGTTCTCCGAGTTGTTCTTGGGGAATTTCCTTCCAGTTACTCAGAGAGAGGATCTTTAGAGGCAGTTTGGGTGTCTATAGCAGGGCTCCATGTCCGTCACTCAGTACGAGACTAGGTTCATTACGCTGGCCAGGCATGCCATTATGATACTTCCCACTGATCGGGAGAGAGTTCGGAGATTTATTGAGGCTCTAGCTCAGCCCATCAGACTTCAGATGGCCAGAGAGAGGGGTATTGATATCTCCTTTCAGGATGCAACCGACGTGGCCAGGCGCATTGAGATGGTATTATCCCAGGGTGGTGGACAGGGGTCTGGCAAGAGACCTCGTCATTTCGACTGTTTCAGTGGTGCCTCATCTGGAGGCAGAGATTCCGTTGGTAGAGGTCATCCCCATAGGCCTTATCAGTCGGCACTCCAGGTATCCCCCAGTGCACCTTCAACTCACATCAGTGCACCGCCGATTCACAACTATCAAGGTGGTCATTCTGGTCGTCAGGGACAGTTCCAGAGTCAGTATTCTCAGCAGCCGAAGTCTTGCTTCACTTGCGGTGGTATGCCCGTGACTCTTTCACTCCCTCAAGTTTTCGTGCCTGTTACTTATTCTACTCCACAGATTTCATCAAAAATGGCTTCTTTACCTCAGCCTGCTTCCGTGCCTTCTATTAGAGAAGTAGGGTCTTCCAGCAGGGAGATGAGGCAAGTGCTTATTGAGGTTCCGGCTGGTAGAAGCCTTTTTAAGAAATCCGGCCTACCCGAAGTTTGGCTGAAGTCTTTGATTGGCCCGACAGAGAAGATTAAGCTTGATAGCCATAGCGTCCTTACATGGGCTAATGAAGTTGTTCATTCCTCTTTGAAGGTAAAATGCATTTTTCTCTTATTTCATTTTTGTACATGAAATCTATCGTATCTAATTGATTTGCTTTTTTGTAGGCCAATCTTATAGGCATGGAGCTTATGAAGAGGATTTCTAACACATAGCAAGAGTTAAAGGAGTGGCATGCTGAAGCAGGGAATTGGAAGGGACAATATGACAGCTTGAGGATCGACATGGATGCCATAGAAGAAGAAAATAGTACCTTGAAACGGCAGATGAAAATCTTGGCAGCGGAACTGGCAATGGAGAAGGCTTCTTTCAATCAGGCCGATAAGGACAAGAGCATTCTCGAAGCTTTGTTTGCTGATCAGTTATCCCGTGCCTCAGAAGAGGCTAGGAATTTGAAAGCCTTGTTGGAACAGATGGAGGAATACTCAGGCAAGCTTGTGCAGTCTCTTACCCGGACTTAGGAGGATCTTTGTGTTGCCTTAGAAAAAATCCAATCTCTAGAGGAGTCGATCGTACCTTTGAGGACTGCCCATGAAGCTGCTGAAGCTGAGAAGGACGAGCTTAGAGCTGAGCTTGGGATATGGGAGAGAGATTATAAGGCTCTTGAAGAGGCAGCTTTTGTCGACGTTAGTTGGGCATACATGAATTTCGTCTTGACACATTGACGGAAATGAGTCAAGAGGGTTTCGACCTTAGTGTTGAAATAGCTAAAATTAAGGAAGCCATGGAGAAGACTCAACGAGGTCTGAATCTCTCTTCACCTGAAGGTGAAACTCCGGCTGCCCAAGTCTCTCCGTCCCAAGCTGCTCCTGCTCCAAGTGAAGAAGTTAATCTTCCTTCTCAAGAAGACTAGGATGTTGGTTCACCTCCTTTTTTTTATTTCATTGGTGGTTACCTCCAGCTCCATCGGGGGTAAATTTGGATCTTTTAAAGTCCCCAATTGACAACTTAGGGGCGACTTAATGTATAAATTACTTGGCCGCTCTTTTTGAATATATGCAAGTCATGACTTTTTTTCTTCGAGTTTTTATTTCACTCTTAAGTCTTTTGCATGTTTAATCTTTTGAGGTTTTTGTTTTACCTCTGAGTTTTTGCATGAAGATTCTACAATCACTCGTACCTTTTCATAGTAGGCACGGTGTTGTGAGCCTTTTTGTATTAGGCTTTGTTTATGAAAGAGGGCCCTTTATGATTGACACTTAATGAAGAAGTCGTCTCAACTTCATGATGGTGTAATAATGCAATAGAGTGATAGGAATTTTACACATGTTTAAGAATGTTTCTGAGGAAAGTTTTCTGTTTGAACTTTCACGACATTTTACATGTGTTTGATTATCGTCTAAAACTCATGTTGCAACTGTTTTTATTTCACAGATTTGATATACACTTGTATTTCGTAAATGTTTTTCATAGGTAACAGTTTTTTGATTTTAATACAAGGGAACAACAATTTTTCATTAGTAACATTTTTTATAAAGATTAGGGTTTTTACCCGCAACTGTTTTTATTGATAACAATTTATAGTAAGTACGAGGGAAATACTTTTTCATCCGTAACTGTTTTATTTGATAACAGTTTTCTGAACAAATACAAGGATTTCGATCTTTCATCCGTAACTGTTTTATTTGATAACAGTTTTTGAATGAGTACAATGATGATGATCTTTTACCCCTAACTATTTTTGTTTACAACAGCTTTGAATAAGTACAAAGATGTGCATTTCTTCCTCGTGACTAATATTTTGCCTTTCAACCTGAACATGTTCGAAGGTTTGTTTTTTGCATTTTTGCATTAGGCTAAGCATTTGAGTGGCTCTTTCAATTCTGCTCGTATCACTTGACTTGTTTGGTAGATGGATCTTCAGGCTAGAGCTTTGACTTTCTGATAGTCTCTTCACTTCGTCTTAGCCTTCCATACTGTATAATCCCCGAAGTGTTTGAGCTTTGAAGAATGAAATCTCGAGCACTTGATTATTCCTTCCTTGTGGTCCTTTTCCTGAAAGCAAAAATTTTCCGGACTCGAAGGTATATAGTTTTTAGATGATGACTACTTAACCCTTTAAAATGTCCATCAGAAAGTGTAACCCTAGACCGGGAATTTTGTTATTTCCTCGCGTCTTTGCAGGTCTAATATCATCATCTGGCGATGGGTTAGATTTATGCCTATCATCTAAAAAAGTTAGTAAAATTTTAAATGTTCAAAATGAAATCGAACGTGCAATACCTGATCGGGGGTACTTATTTTCCTTAGAAGTAGTACTTTTTCAAGTGGATGGCATTCCAACTTGTCGGTAGGATTCTGCCGTCCATAGCTTCCAGCTCGTAGGCGCCCTTCCCAACTATGCCTCGGACTTTGTAGGGTCCTTCCCAATTTGGACTTAGTTTTCCTACGCCCGCTTCTTTCGTTGATTGAAAGAATTTTTTGAGGACGAAGTCCCCAATCTTGAAGTATCTGAGATGGGCTTTACGGTTGTAGTAACGCTCAATGATTTGTTTTTGAGCTGCCATCTGTATTAACGCTTCTTCCCTTCGTGGTTCGAGTAGGTCTAGATTAGTCCTTAATTCATCGTCGTTTGTTTCCTATGTAGCTGTTATAAACCGTATGCTTGGCTCGCCAATTTCCACAGGTATTAAGGCTTCTGAGCCATAGACAAGTGCAAACAGAGTCTCTCCCGTGGCTATTTTTGAAGTTGTTATGTATTCCCATAGTACCACTGGTAACTCATCAGGCCAATTTCCTTTGGCTTTATCTAGCCGCTTCTTCGGGTTGCTGATGATGATTTTATTCGTCGATTCCGCTTGATCATTATCCACGGGGTGGTATGGCGTTGAATTGATCCGTTTGATTTGCCAGCTTTCGAAGAATTCTGTGATTTGTGAGCTTATGAACTGTGGTCCATTATCACACACGATCTCCCTTGGTATACCAAAGCGACATATTATGTTTCGCCATAAGAAGCTTTTAACTTCCTTTTCTCGCACCTGTTTGAATGCTTCTGCCTCTACCCATTTTGTAAAATAGTCGGTTAGTACAAGTAGAAACCATACCTGTCCTTTAGCCAGGGGAAGAGGTCCTACTATGTCCATACCCCATTTCATGAAGGGCCACAGGGATATAACTGGATGTAATAATTCTGCTGGTCAATTCATGTTGTTGGCGAACCTTTGGCATCATTCGCATTTAGATACGAAGTTCTCGGCTTCTTCTTCCATCTTGGGCCAGTAGTACCCAGCTCTGATTAAGGTTTTTACCAAGGATCTTGCTCCTGTATGATTTCCACAGTGTCCTTCATGGACTTCTTTCATCACGAACTCCGTTTGATTAGGTCCTAGGCATTTAGCTAGGGGTCCTCCGAACATCTTGCGATATAATGAATTGTGAATAAGGCAGTACCGTGCAGCTTTGCGGCGAAGTGCTTGAGTTGTTTTCTTGTCTTCAGGTACGGTGCCATTCTGCAAAAAGTTAAGAATTTCGTTTCTCCAATCCCAGGTTAAGTTGTTGAAAGTTACCTCATTCCTGTCCTGGTTGATCGCTAAATGGAATAGATGAACGACAATTGCATTGTCTTTGTTTGTGACTTCCGTGACTGCTGCGAGGTTAGCTAATGCATCTGCCTCCGCATTTTCCTCTCTAGGTATTTGTATTACCTTCCATGTTTTGAATTGTCTCACGAGCTCTCGTGCCTTTTCCAGATACGGTTGCATTCGAGTCTCTCGAGCGATATAAGTCCCATGCATCTGATTTACTACCAATTGAGAGTAGCTGTTGATTACGATTTGCTCGATTGAGAGTTCCCGTGCAAGTTCTAGTCCTGCAATGAAAACTTCGTACTCTGCTTCATTGTTAGTTATAGGATAACATTTGATACCCTGCCATGTCTTTTCACCCGTGGGTGATATTAAGACTATGCCTAAGACGACACGTTTTACATTGGAAGAGCCATTGGTAAATAGGGTCCATAGGCCTGTATTAGCACCGTTAAAGAGTTGTAACTCTTTTTCCACCTCAGGGATAATGTTATTACTAAAGTCAGCAACAAAATTAGCTAGTATTTGAGACTTAATTGCAGTCCTAGTCTGATAGATTATTTCATGCTCACTTCATTCTATGGCCCACTTGGCTAATCTTCCTGACAATTCTTGTTTATGCAAAGTATTTCTTAAAGGATATGAAGTCACAACTGTGATTGGATGACATTGAAAATATGGTCGTAATTTTCTAGATGCCATTATTAAAGCTAAGGCTAACTTTTCTAGATGTGGATATCTAGTTTCAGCATCTAGCAAAGTTTTACTCACATAATAAATAAGAGATTATTTACCTTTATCCTCTCTTACCAATTTTGCGCTTACAGCGATTTCTGAGACAGTTAGGTAGATGTACAATCTCTCCCCTTCTTTTGGCTTTGATAGCAGTGGGGGTTTTCTTGAGGGCCTGTTGACATTCTTCAGTCCATTCGAATTGATTCTGCTTTTTGAGGACTGAAAAGAATTTAAATTTTTTTCCGGAAGATCTGGAAATAAATCTCCCCAGAGTTGCGATTCTTCCCGTTAGTCTTTGAACTTCTTTTTTATTCGTTAGTATATCTGGTATTACTTCTATAGCTTTAATTTGAGCAGGATTTACCTCTATTCCCCTGTTTGATACAAGGAAACCCATAAATTTACCTGATTGTACACCAAAAGCGCATTTTTCTGAATTCAGCTTCATATTATACCTGCGTAAAATGTCAAAAGTAGTAGAAAGGTGCTGGAAATGGTCTCTTGTGTTGACTTTACCAGCATGTCATCAATGTAAACCTCCATCATTTTTCCCAGATGTTCTTGGAACATCTTGGTCACTAGCCTTTGATAGGTGGCTCCAACGTTTTTTAGGCCAAAAGGCATGACTTTATAACAATAAGTCCCCTTGTTTGTGATAAAGGAAGTTTTTTCCTCGTCTGAAGGATCCATTTTAATCTGATTATAACCTGAATATGCATCTAGAAAGCTTAATAGTTCATGACCTGCGGTGGCATCAATCATTTGATCTATATGTGGTAATGGGAATGAATCTTTGGGGCATGCTTTGTTTAAATCAGTATAATCTACGCATACCCTCCATTTGCCATTCTTTTTAGGTACTACCACAGTATTAGCCAGCCAGTCAGGGTACTTTACCTCTCGTATCGAACAAATTTTCAAAAGTTTTTGTACCTCTTCGTCGATCACTTGGTTCTTGAATGGTCCTTACTTTCTTTCCTTCTGCTTAACAGGTACGAAGGATGGATCTTCATTTAGTTTATGAGTCATCACTTCTGGTGGAATACCTGTCATATCTGAGTGGGACCACGCAAAGCAATCTGCGTTAGTCTTTAAATAATCAATTATCTTACCTTTTCGCCCAGGGCTTAGCCTCGTGCCTATATACACCTTCTGCTCAGGGTTTTGTTCAAATAATGGAACAACCTCGAGCTCTTCTGTAGTTGTTTTGATGTGTTCGTCTTCCTCCGGTTCATGAATGACATCCGATCTGGAATCTACATATGTATGGTCCAACGCATCTTTTGTGGCAACTGGATTCACCTTTTTGTGGGTATTTTCTCCCGTACCTGTTTGAACATTCACTTCTTTCGTACATGTTTGGCCGGTGACATTTGTTTGGAAGATTTCTCTATCTTCCGATTCTTCCGTCTCTTTTTTGTTATAAAGCGCCACAGAATTTATATTTCTGGAGGTTTGTTGATCACCTCTAATTTGTCTGATTCCCCATTCTGAGGGGAATTTAATTACCTGGTGTAAGGTGGATGGTACTACTTTCATGTTGTGGATCCATGGCCTTCCCATAATCACAATATAAGCCATGTCAGTATCAATGACTTGGAATTTTGTGTTCTTAGTTACTCCCTCGGTGTAAGTGCTAAGTTCGATCTCTCTTTTGGTTATCACCGTAGAGTTATCAAACTCTGATATGGCTCGTGCCGTTGGGATCACCTTATTTCCCATGAGCATTTCTTCCACGACTCTTAAAAAGATGATATTGACTAAGCTACCTGGATCAATCAACACTCTTTTAACGTTAGTGTCATGAATGAGTAAAGATATTACCAGAGCATCGTTATGGGGAAGCATTAGCCCGCCAAAATCTGCATTGTCAAAGGTTATATCATCTTCATCTGGATTTCTCGAACTCGTTTTCTGTGGGTAACTGTGACCTTCGAGGCTAATTTGCAAACTATTCCATTTACTTCCTCTCTTCTATGTATCACGTTGACAGTTCTTTTTGGAGAAGGAGGCTTCAGGGGCTTCTGCCTGTTCTTCATATATGCCTGTTTACCTTTATCACTAAACAACTCTGTTAAATAGCCCTGTTTCAATAAATGTTCTATTTCACCTTGTAAAAATCTGCAATCTGCAGTCCTGTGTCCATGATCATTATGGAACTCACACCAGAAATCTGGGTTTCTTTTATTTGGGTTTGACCGCATTTCTTTGAGCCATTTAACCTTATCTCCCATATTTCTCAATATTGAAACGAGTTCAGGAGTACTTACATTGAAGGTATATTCCCAAATCGTGCATTACCTCTAGGTCGTTCATCCCGATCCTTTCTGGATCTAGATGAGGATGAGCCTCTATAATCTGACCTAGAATTTTCAAACCTAGGGCGACTTTCGCGTCCCGATGGTCCTAGGGTAAGGATCTTACCTGTTTTTACCAAATCTCTTGTCTGATTCGGATCGCCTGGATCTGGAATGATCTTCATCTTTCGTACGAGCGATGATATATTCTTCTATTCGAAGCTTAGTGATGTTCCTGTTATACACATCATTCCACGTTGTAGAGGGGAATTCTCTCAATTTTCTTTGAGTCTCCTTGTGGCTTCTGAGCTTTTGCCATTTAGATTACTTGCGAATGCCATAACTGCCCAATTATCAGGTACCCTGGGTAATTGCATTCTTTCTCGCTGGAACCTGTCTACGAATTCACGGAGTAGTTCCGTATCTCCTTGCTTTATTTTAAATATGTCCTCCATTATTTTCTCGACTTTTTGTGCACCAGAGTGTGCTTTTATGAAAGAATCTGCAAGCTCAGCAAAAGAATCAATAGAATTTTTAGGGAGAAGAGAATACCAGGTTAGGGCTCCTTTGGTAAGTGTTTCTCCGAACTTTTTGACAAGGACTGATTCAATATCTTGTTTGTTAAGTCGTTGCCCTTTACTCCGGTGGTGAAAGCAGTCACATGGTCACGTGGGTCAGTTGTTCCGTCATACTTAGGAACGTCATGCATTTTAAGCTTCTTGGGTATAGGCAAGGGTGTTGCGCTTGGTTTCCAAGGTTGTTGAAAATATCTATCAACATCAATGACCTTGACAACAGGTGGTACTCTAGGAATTTGCTCGATTCGATCGTTTTGTTCCTTTACCTGTTTCTGCAAGGTTAGTAGTAAATTTTGTAACTCAGGGTTATCGGTCATACCTTGTCTCGTTTCGAGAGATTCGCTAGGAGTGTCATCCCTTGCTAAGTTTACCAACCCAGACTGGGGATTTTCCATGGCAACAGTATTATTAGGAAGTGGTGTCAGTGATGTAGGTGATGCCGCCGGTAATCCCCTTGCAAATTCTTGCAAAGCTTGACTCACATACTCTGTGATCATCTGCTTTATGTGATCTTGTTCTAATGTTTGATCATTGTTGTTGTTATCGTTATTGTCGTTGGATATCTCTTGGGATTGTTCCCTTAAACCTCTTGGGATGGAGGAAGTGATGGAATCCCATCCCTTTGTTGGTTGTTGTTGTTGGAGTTCGACATAGTTTAGAGGATATCGATTGAAAAACAAACAAAGATTATCAGATTCCCGGCAACAGAATCAATTTGTTTAACCAAAGAATTAGATCCTTTTACCAAAGCTATTTTTAGGATGAACACGGGTTACTGATAATCCAAAAAATAATATTGAATAAAAGAAAATCAAAGAATGACGATAATATGATGCTGAGAAAGTAAAGTGTATTGTATTCGCAATCCAGATTATTCTTTACAAGCTATATTCTCATCCTTTATATAGGGGATTTCTTGATATAACGTACACATTTTGCTATGATTGCTCATTAATGACTAATTATGACATTAATGGGGCGTTACAAAGGATAACGGTAACTGTTGTGCGAAGGTTACATAACGTATGAGTTATCAATTGAGGGTCCTTGAATCTGCCTGTGGTTCTGTCTGAATTCATTCTGACAGTGTCTCTTCCTTGTCTCAATCAAGTTGAGCTTCCCGTAGCTGATCACTCCATAGGTTTATTGATCTTTGCTTCTTTATTCCGTACCTCTTCATAGAAGCATATTCAAATGTCGTGTTTTCCTTGGTCCACGTAGCTGGCTAAGCTGTCAAGAACCATCTTACGTGTGAAATTCTTTTTTACCAATACAATTATGTGTAAGCAGTGATACTTTATTTCCCTAAAGCAGTCATAGTTCAAGTTTGTGACCACTATTGACTCTGGGATAGAGATCGCTATTTACTAAGTGGAGGTTAAACGCAGAGCACACCTTTATTATGCATAATAGTCTCCCTTCAACGGGTAAACTCTCTTATTTTGATATTAAAATGAGTGGGAAATTGTTGGTGTTAGTGAGTTTTAATATTAAAATTATAATATTAAAGTGCATTATTTCTTGTGAGATAGTGGTTACAAATTGGCAAGAAAGTGATCATTATTTTGGGTAACTCATGATACCACTAATGCCATGATCTACCACTTATTACCCACTAAAGCTTATTTTTTGTAACCACCAACCCATGTTCAACTATTTTATTATCCCACTATCTTATTATTTATTTCATGGAAGGGATTCTACACCTCTAAATAGTGGTGTTTCTTCCTTGTGTTGTTGATAGAAAAAATATGGTGGTGAGGATGAGAAAAGTATTATGGTGTAATGAAAAAGGTGTGGTTGGTATTGTGAAAAAGAGAGTTGAGAGAAGGAGAAAATCTAATTCTCCAACTTATTCTCTACAAAAGAGAACATTATTGAAGGAAGGTGTTCATCTTGGTGGAGCTTTGGACTCAATAATTTGTCAAGAGTTTGTTCGAGTCATACGACGTTGTCGGGCTATTGTATCATGGAGGGGACAAGTCAAGAGTATTACTGCTGGACCGGTGAAGATACTACCGTAGTGGGCTTGAATCTGCTTAAAGAGAGAGAAATATCCGCGCCTCGGCCTAAAGAATATTTATTTATTTTTCTTTATCTTATTTTTCAACTGTAATTTCTTGTAATTTCACCAGGAGGGAACAATGTCATCCTGACATAATCCACATAGATTTTTGGGAAATTGTAAGTAACTGTGATCTCCAAAAAATTTTGAATATGCCTCTGTGGATCCTCACGTGACAGCGCCACATATTGACCCTAGGAGTGTATCAGTTGCACCATATATTGTTTGAGCTCAAAGTAGCTTGTGATGGCCAGCTTTTACAATGGCATGTGTCATGTTCGCAAGGATGGGCCTTGCAGTTGCGATCACCGGTAGTTCTTGGTTGTCTGCCATTTTTACAGGCAGCGGAAGTTCAACAATTGCGTGTTGATTTTCTATTAACTCAACTTGTGATGCCAATCTATCTGCTTTCTCAACCTCTTTGGCTTCTTTTGCTGCTTTCTTGTTTATGTGGAAGAGTCTTTCAGTTGCGTTTTCAAAGGGAGTTTATCATTATCCGCGTCTTCGTCCAAATACCTGAAAGATATCATGTAAATCAAACAAGTCAAAATTTGGACAGTAAACATATAAGCAATTAACTCAATTAAACAATCAATTGCTAATTCCCCGATAACGATGCCAAAAACTCGTTGGTTCCCCAAGTACACACAAATATACATGGTCGTTAAATAATAAAGTGACTCAAAAGTCTATCGAACCCACAAAGACTTAGATTAACCGTTAACTAAGGTGATTCGAAACAATTTACTATACAGGGTAACCAAGAATGTTGTTTTTATATTAATCTAGTATTGCAAAAATTAAACAAGAAATCAACTAAAGGAACAGGAACACAACATTTTGTTGTTGGATTTTAATCAAAGAAGATGGAGATTCTAGGGTTGTGGTCGGTTTATCAATCTTATTAATTTCAACAGCCATACTTGGTAATCCATATTATCTATGGTTGCTAATTGACCGAATCGTTTATATGAATATCATGTTCCCACAATATTACTCGCTTATCCACAATATATCAACCTTATATTCCTATGGTATTGCGTCTATCATCGAATATAATACGACATTCAATTAAGAGATATTGTTAGGTATATTCCTATCCAAACGCGAAATTGTTCCCCGAGTCATGGATTTATAAACAAGATTTCTTTATTTTTACTCTAATCTAAACACGGCTTTCCCAAGTGTATAGCATAGATAGTAGGGTGAATCGGTAGCTACCATAATTCTCAAGTTAAAACTAGAATTAAATAAACAACCACAAGATGATTATCATCCATATTAACGAAGATGTAGTTAATAAACGTTAATAATCATGTCAACCACAACCCTAAAAACTATAGTGCTTAGCCACTCATGTTTGTAGTAACAATTTTTCAAGTATTTCGCATAATCGAATTACAAAGAAAGGATGAAAGGGTTATTATCTCCTACGAAAATGCTCTACAATGTCTTTTTTCCCTCAAAATAAAGTCCAACCCTTGCTCAAGTCATTTATGTAGTATTTATATGTCAGGGTCGAGGTCCCTGATGAGTGGTGATTTTACCACTCATTTTAGCCTTTTCTCATTAGATTTTGTATTGTTAAATGATAATTTGAGGTCGTTATTAGTGTATAATTGCTCAATTTTCAGGGAAACGATGCTATGAAGGTTGGTGTTGAATTGGACTGAAAGCTGGACAAAAAGCAGTGAAAATGTGCATAGAAGCTTCAGTGATTCCGCACATGCGGATTTTTGGACGCAAGAGCGACCTCGCGCCTGCGAGAAATTGTCGCCCCTGCGACTTCGCGCCTGCGAGGAAATGTTGCCCCTGCGAAGATGGCTCAGCCACACAAAACTCGCACCTGCGGTGTTATTCACGCACCTGCG
>ML267901.1:0-43964 GCA_005239495.1 Nicotiana undulata
ATTCCCCAACACAGAGTTAGGCAAGCCACTTACTTCAACTGTGCAAATCAACCGCTAATCACTTTCTTGCCCCGATTATCCAACTTCGGGTGGCCCAAATCTATTCAATTCGATGGGATAACGTAAATATAAATTCAAGAAATCGAAATAACTAATTAATTCAGAACTAATACGCGAAATTAGAAAATTTGACCGAAACGCCTCTCGGGCCCATGTCTCGGAATCAGGAAAAATTTATATTTTCTGAACCCTTGTTCTCTCACGAGTCTAACCATATGAAAATCTCTCAAATCGGAGGTCAATTACCCAATCAAAACCCCAAAAATTGGTCTAAGAAGTTTCTTCCATTTTCCCCCAATTTTAACTCAAAATCATGAATTTAAGGGTGGGATTTAAGATTAGGAACGCGGAAATTAACCTATGGTGGTAGAAAATCACTTACCTCGATTACCCACGTGAAAATCCTCTCAAAGATCGCCCCTCCCGAGCTCCCACAACTCAAAAATGGTGAAATAACATAACCCTCGGATTCTTAGAATATGAACAGGGATTTCCGCACCAGCGGTCCCCTTAACCGCACCTGCGGAAATATCATCGCAGGTGCGGGATTTCATTGAAAACCCATGGGATATCACTTGCGTCTGGCTGGTCGCTGGTGCGGCTCCGCGCCTGCGGAAACCCAATCGCAGGTGCGGGATTCACTTAGGCTGGACAGAGGTCGCGCCTGCGGGTCTTTTGTCGCTGGTGCGATTCCGCACCTGCGGAAGTTCCTTTGCACCTGCGGACCCTGGGAAGACTCCTCACACTTCGCACTTGCGGCTAGGGGGGGTCTCTTCTGCGAGCTCGCACCTGCGGAGATTCCATCGCAGGTGCGGAACACCAGAAGAGGATCTGGTTAAGCTGCTTGCAAAGTCCCAAAACTCCCGTTAAACATCCGAATCGACCCCGAGGCCCCCGGGACCTCAACCAAAACCACCAACTGACCCCAATACCTCATTCCAACTTATTCGAGCCTTAAGCACACGTCCAATAACATCAAAATACCCAAAATGCACAAATTCAAGCCTAAGGACATAGGAATTTTTCAAGAATTCACCTCCGACGCCGAACAACGTCTAAACTCGTTCGAATGACCTCAAATTTTGCACACAGGTCATAAATGACATTCCGGACCTACTGTCGCTTTCAGAATTCCATTCCGAGTCCGATATCAAAATCTCACCTATCGGCCGAAATCGCCGAAGTTCTATCTTTTGCCAATTCAAGCCTAAACCTACGTCTGGCCTCAAAAACACATTCCGAACGCGTTTCCAACCCCGAAATCACTCAACGGAGCTAACAGAGTCGACGAATTTCCATTCCGGATCCGTCTTCACACAGCTCCCGCTCCGACCCAATTTCTAAGGTTAAAGCTCACCTTAAAGGGCTATATGTCCAAAAACACTCCAATTTTCATCACTCAACGCTCCGACTCGTTCCATTAACCTAATAAGACATGGGAGGAACAGTTATCCGGGGATCGGGGCGCTAATTCTCCAAAACGACCGGCCAGGTTGTTACAAGATTTTTGAGAGAATAAAAGGGGAATCACTTGAAGGTAATATTCTTGACTACATAACTCGATAATATACTGATTTCTTAGCAATTTCACCTAAAATTAAACCCAAATTGGGGGAGTTAGGACATGGGAATTTGGAGATTTTAAATGGGAATTTGAGGCGTCATTTGGAGTCCGATTTTGGTGTTCTTGGTATGTATAGACTCGTGGGAGGATGAGGATTCTTGTGGTGTAAATTTTATCAAATTCCGAGACGTGGTCCCAGGAGTCGGGTTTGGCCAATTTCGGGAATTGTGCTTCATTTTGATAGTTTTCGATTAGGGCTCGTCTCCCTAGCATATTTTGATGTTACTAATTTGATTTTGATAGACTCGGAGCATTTGGGAGCCGATTCGAGGGGCAAGAGCATCGCGAAGTAGTTTTTGGAATGTTTTGAGGTAAGTAACGATTGTAACTCTAGACCTGAGGGTATGAAACCCCGGTATATTATATTGTTTTGGTAAATGAGGTGACGCACATGCTAGGTGACGAGCGTGTGGGCGTGCACCGATAGGGAATGTGACTTGGTACGTCCCGCAGCGATTATTAAGCCGCGTACTTGATTTGAGATCATAAGACATCCTGTATTTTTTAGGCTTATATTATATTACGGGGAGTATGCCATGTTTGGGGCCTTGTGCCGATCTGTTTAGACACTCAGGGGCATTTTTACACTATTCTCATACTATTTTTGGTAGAAAATTTATGAACTCAGTAAATGTTTATTACTTGTTGCTATTTCACTGTTATCACACTATTTTAGAATACGGTGAGGTATATTGGGCTGAGTCCCGTGATGTTGAGATGAGTTGCCCGAGTGGCTTGAGAGGATGACTGAGTGAGGCCGAGAGCTGAGTTTGTGAGGATAGTTATGGATCAGGCTGCACGCCACGGCATATACTATATGGATCGGTATGCACTCTGCAGCTGATATTATATGGATCGGGCTGCACGCCGCAACAATATAGCACTTGGGCTGTAGGAGCCCCTCCAGGAGTCTGTACGCCCCCAGTGAGTGCAGTCAACTAGTATGGATCGTGCTGCACATCGCAGCGGGTTGCTATTATGGATCGGGTTGCACGCCACATCGAGTTACTATTATGGATCGGGTTGCACGCTATAGCGAGTTATTATATGGATCGGGTCGCATGCCGCATCAGTTATTATATGGTATCTGATGAGTGTGAGCATTGACTTATGAGAGTAGAGTCACGAGTGACTGAGATGCTTGCCCGAGAGGCTTATTTGTGGGTGACACTGTGCTCGAGTGGCTGATATTTTTATGAAACTATTGTTTTCACGTTTCTTTTCACTGAGTCTCTTTGACACATGCTGACTAATGTTTTATTCAAGTTTAAATGCTCGTCATTGCACTTAAGTGTTTAGTTACTTTGGTTACTTACCGAGTTGGCGTACTCACGTTACTCCCTGCACCTTGTGTGCAGATTCAGGTACCCGGACAGAGCGATAGTTGAGCTACCCCATTTGGAGCATTGTTTGGAGATTGTGAGGTAGCTGCTCGGCGTCCGCAGCGTACCCTTTCTCCTTCCCACTCTGACATTTACTTTACTTCCCAGACTTGTTGTAGTAGAGGATTTGTACTAGACTGTATCACTTCTTAGATGCTCATGACGGTTGACTCCAGATGTTGGGACTATGTTTAGATGTTCTAATAATTTTTATTGTTTTGAAATGCTTAAGAAACAGAATTATTATGAAAATTTTGGATATTTTATGCATTAAATGGAAAATCATTATGTTATTTTCAGTGAATTGGCTAGCCTAGTATCACGATAGGCGCCATCACGGCCAGTTTAGATATGGGGTCGTGACACATAAACAGATGTTGAAGAGGCACGAGCGGAATGAATCAAGACCAAAAAGAATAAAGATTCATGAACCAACAGTAAATAAGGAAAGGGAATCGGAGTCGTTACAAGGCCTGATATTTACGAATGTATCCGTTATGATTTTCAACCATAACGAGAAATTAATACCATTAACGCTCATAATGAATTCGTCATAATAGGGAGAAACGTTATAATTAGATACTCCTATATAAGGATATAGCTTGTAAGGACAAGGTCCAAACACTATTGAAATAGACTTACATTTTCTTGTTTCATAAAAGCCTTCTACGTAATTGGTGTTGCGTTTTTATTAAGGGGTGTGAATGGGAAATGGAAGAAGTACCTCTTGAATTGCACCTCTTTATCTCACTCTTTCATTGTCTATAAATTTAGAGGTTTGGCCTCATTTTTCAAATAAGGAAAAATCTGAAATCATCTCCCCTCGTTTCTACTTTATTGCATTATTTTCTAAATAAACATAAGTGTCAAGTGTGATTTGCTCCGTTTGTTGAGTTCGCTGAAGTTGTGCGATTTGAAGTGCCGCTGTCACATAATAGTTATTTTGTTCTATCCTGGGAGAAATTAATCCATATACCTTGGGCAACAGTGAGGGAGTTAAATTCCTTAAGGACACAATGTGAATTTAGTGGGCTCGAAATTATTTTTTCTGTTTTATTTATTAAACGCATGTTTCTCTACTTCTCTGATTTTCTGATTTTGGATACAGTAATACTAACAATCTTAAGGAATTTAAGATATACGACAGAGAAAAGCTTAGAAGCAAACAAAAATTAAAATAATATGTGTTTTCGGCTAATTGGTTTGTTGATTGACTATTGCAATTAATGCAACCAAAAGGCATTGCTTTGTGTGCAAACAGTGCTATATGACACGGTTTATCTGGCGCCATACATCAAAGTAATGCTATTTTTTAAGGAAATACATCTCAGTATGACAAAGAATGTACTGTGTCAGGCTATTGCAAGGAGAGACTGAACCGGCAACTATACGGGTTCCATTTTCTCTCACTTAACGTATAATTTTTTTTATTAAAATATATACTCTTTATGGTTGTGGTTTATGAAATTCAGTTTCTGTAAATTTTAAGAGTAGATGCTCATTATGCAGTGATCTCAAATATTTTATTTGCATGTTGTGAAACTAACTAGTTAGTATAACTTTGGTAGCATGCTTGAAATTATATGAAAATTTATTTTCAAGATTTTGTAAGATGTGAATAAGACTTACATTAATACTTGAAATTTATTTTGAGATCATGAAGGTGATATCTTATACGTATATATTTTGTATGGATAAAGATATTCATATGTTAGTTTGATAGGAATAATATATCAAAATGTTGAAATGTATATTTATAATGGTTTAATTAGAAAGCTATTCGAAAAGAAAATCAAAATACTTGTGATTTTCTACCCCTGATTTGGAGAAAATTAAAATTCTCGTGATTTTCTATATCTGGTACGGAGATTAAAATCTACATGATTTTCTACTCCTACTTCGAGATCAAAATCTGCGTGATTTTTACTTGTTTTTGAGATTAAAGTCTTTGTGACTTTCTACTCATTTGTCGGAAATTAAAGTCTAAGTGACTTTATACTCGTTTTGGAGATTCAAATCTTAGTGATTTTATGCTCCAATTTATTATTCGGTTTGAAGATTAAAAACTTCATCGTTTATTACATTTGATTGTGTCACATATTATTCGGTTTGAATATTAAATACTTCATCGTTTATTACATTTGATTGTGTCACATATTATTCGGTTTGAATATTAAATACTTCACCGTTTATTAATTCTGAATGTGTTAGATTGGTTTGAAGACTAAAAACTTTACCATTTATTAGTTCTGACTTTATCGTGACACAAACAACAACTTGTGGTTGGCTCTAAAACGTAATAGGGGCGGCAAATATGAATCTCCTTGTGAAGAAATATATTTGGAATAATGGAATTATTCACCAAACGACGCTCCTTAGTCACCGCAATCTAATGGAATTGCGGAAAGAAAGAATAAAACGTTAAAGGAGATAATGAATGTCTTGTTGATAAGTTATGGTTTACCCCAGAACTTGTGGGGGAAAAGTTATTCTTACAACTAATCGAATACTTAGTCGAGTTCCCCATAGCAAGACGTGATTCATCCCATATGAAAAATGGAATGGAACGAAACCTAACTTAAATATTAAAAGTGTGGGTGTGCTTAGCTAAAGTGCAAGTTCCTAAACCCAAAAAGGTAAAGGTCGGACCGGAAATTATTGTTTGCGTTTTCATAAGATATGCGACAAATAGTAAGGCATATCATTTTCTAGTTCATAAATCAGAAAATTCTGACATTCATATAAATACGATAATTGAATCCGATAATGCTGAATTCTTTGAGAATATTTATCCGTATAAAAAGGAATGTGAATCGTCAAGTGAAATATCTAAGGGATCCCGGAAAGAAGCAAATGAAAGTATACCTAATGAGGTGAATCCAAGTAACCATCAAAAGACAACTACTTCCTTTGGACTAGATTTTCTGACATTCTTGTTAGAAAATAAGCTTCAAACTTGGAAGGAGTTATGTCTTCCTCGGAAAGAAGCAGCCAATAGTGAGACATAATCCATATTAAGTAATAATACTTGGGAAAATGGTTGATCTTCCTCCAGGAAATAAACCTTTGGGTTCTAAGTGGATTTTCAGAAGGAAAATGAAAGTAGATGGTACTATTGACAAATAGTTGGCAAGATTATTTGCCAAATGGTTTAAACAATGAGAATGTCTTGACTATTTTTACATACACTCGTCGGTTACGAGTATTGTGTACATATGAATGTTAGTAGCATTGGCTACAATATACGGTCTTGAAATCCATCAAATGGATGTGAAGACATTTTTAAAAAAAAATTGTTATTTGGAGGAAGAAATTCACATGGAACAACCAATAGTTTGTGGTTCCTGGAAAAAGAAAGAAGGCGCATCGACTTGTTAAGTCATTTTATGGACTAAAACAAGCACCCAAACAATGACATGCGAAATTTGACTAATTAATATTGTCATGTGGATAATATGTAGATAACGAATAATAGAAAATGCATAAGATATTTGAAATGTGGGGGCATTTAGCTTATGCATGACAGAAGCCAATATTATACATGATGTCTATATTCCCACAAATAGTAAAAATCAATATGGTAGTTGGTACACTCATTATTTGTTCAGTCTTAGTGAAGACTAGTTTAGTGACACTACCAATTCATAAATTGGTCACTTGCCTTTCTCGAAAGGTTGTTTCTTTCTTGAAAATTTATATCGTTTAGCTCGTTTATGAAAGAATGTCACTTCGAACGTTACGACTTTTCATGAAAGTGCGTTTTTATGTTTTGTATAAACATGACCGTTCATAACGAACGTATTAATACGTTGGTCTATAATGAGGTGAACCAACAGATGAACATGACCAAAATCAATTGCAAGTTGGATTTGTTTCATGAATGAAAATGCTATAATATGCATATCATATAGAGGTATGAATAAATATCATACAATTGCTTGAAAATGATGGAGTGAGTGCGAAATGTGTTATATATTAAAAGTTTGTGGCCACAACTGACGCCAATCATTCCTGTTGTTGTTATAATATATTATTGCTACATTAAGTGTAGTCAATAATCTGATATGCAATAGGATGTTGAGACGCATTAGTCTACGACATAAGGAAGATCGCATTGAACTTTCATGACAATGAAACGAGTCTTGAAATGTATTCAAATTATGCTTTGCACTGCAATAAGAATCTTGCGATAATAAAGGGGTATAGTGATGCAAATTAGATCACTGGTTCAAATGATTATCAATAATCGCTGGAGGAGCGATGTCTTGGAAATCATCCAAA
The DNA here is from genome assembly GCA_005239495.1 of Nicotiana undulata. Lineage (NCBI taxonomy): Eukaryota > Viridiplantae > Streptophyta > Magnoliopsida > Solanales > Solanaceae > Nicotiana > Nicotiana undulata. The sequence goes on from ML267901.1 coordinate 7,348, forward strand.
CAAATGTACATTGATCGCTCTACAGTGGAAGCTGAGTTTATAGCCTTAGACAAGGCCGGTGAAGAAGTTGAATGGCTCGGGAATTTCTTGAAAGATATTCCATTTTGGCCCAAACCTTTGGCACCTATTTGTATAAATTGTGATATTCAAGTGGCAATAGACAGGAATGGGAGCGTTATGTATAACGAAAAATCTCGTCATATACGACGGAGACATAATACAGTTACACACTACTCTCTAATGGTGTTATCACAATTGACTATGTAAAGTCAAGAGATAACGTGTCGGATCCACTTACAAAAGGCCTATCTAGAGAGGCAGTTGAAAGATCATCGAAGGGAATGGGGCTAAAGGCCTAGGATAAGTCATCATGCGGTAACTCTATCTAGCATACTGGAGATCCCAAGATCTAGGTTCAAAGAGATCAAACAAAGTTATGAATGACGGTTCAACATTGCAAATAACTCAACACATTCTCGTGATGAAGACAACGTTCAGAAATCAAGGTAAAGCATTAAGGCTTTTTGATGAGTCAATAAAGCTTAAAGTTTTTTAATGATTTGCTAAGTCTGGCGGGATATGAACAGATAGTGTGTCTATAGGATTACACGTTTAGAAATCACTTATGTAAGTGTGAAGTGTAAGCCGCTTTAAGGGGAATGAAATTAAAGGCTCATTCCCTAAGCACTCATGAAACCAGGCGGTGTTCATGGCTGAAACAAACACAACCGTGAGAACCAAAGACGGTTAAGGATGATTGTATGACTTATGGTTGTCTAGGTATACACCAAAGTTCGACGATATCAAATCTACCGATTGACCGAGTATATCCGACATAAGTTCACTACGGAAAGTTCAAAGGAAAACCTACTTAACCAGATGCGATTAATCATTAATTGCGAATCACACAGTATTTTTCATGCATGTTTTTCCACATGTCCATTCCCCAATCATGTGGGGGATTGTTGCGTTTTTTATTAAGGGGTGTGAATGGGAAATGGAAGAGGTACCTCTTGAATTGCACCTCTTCATCTCACCCTTTCATTGTCTATAAATTTAGAGGCTTGGCCTCATTTTTCAAATAAGGAAAAATCTGAAATCATCTCCCCTCTTTTCTACCTTGTTGCATTATTTTCTAAAAAAATATAAGTGTCAAGTGTGATTTGCTCCGTTTGTTGAGTTTGCTGAAGTTATGTGATTTGAAGTGCCGCCATCACAGAATAGTTATTTTGTTCTATCTTGAGAGGAATTAATCTATATACCTTGGGCAACAGTGAGGGGATTAAATTCCTTAAGGAAACACTGTGAATTCAGTGGGCTCGATCGATTTTTTTTTATTGTTTATTAAATGCATGTTTCTCTACTTCTCTGATTTTCTGATTTTGAATACAGTACTACCAACAATTGGGGGGATAGATTATCATTCCATTCCTTATTTCTTTTTTTGCTAATTCACATTCCTATTCTTATTTCTTTTCAATCGGATTGTTGAGGAATTAAGGTATTATTTGGTTATCAGTAACCCGATTTCTTTTAAATATAAGCTTTAACTGAATTCTTTTTTTTTTTTAAACACCTCCTAATTAATCGGCTAATTGCCTTGTCGCTTCCACCTACTTCTATGGATTTCTCATTTAAGTTATAATAGAAAAAAGTAACAAGTTATTTTTTGGGTCTTAGAGGTAAATCAACCGTGAGGGTATATTTTAATATTTTACTTGACATAATTGTCAAAACGAAAAAAAAATGATGATAGTTATTCTCTATGCCTGAATCACGAGTTGTTCTTTTACTTTCTTTTAAAAAAAAATTCTTGAGATGTGGCGTAGACAAAACATAGCATAGTTTTGAGTTACAAAAGCTACAAATTATTGAGACAAAATAATACAGGTTAGGTTGCATTTAGTCCAAAATCTGGAAAACGAGTTTTCAACAATAAAAAGTTCAGCATTTTAGGGGAATGGGCAAAATATCCAAATAACATGATGAGAGAGAACTTCCTATAAATGATTAAGTCAAAAAAAAGAAAAACAATTCTACCAGTAATATTCAAAGCAGCCTTTGATACTAACCGCATGGACCTCAGAAAATATAATTAGCGTCCTGGATTCATGTTGTACTATTACTTTTTGACAAGTTTTATATTTATCTTTTATTATTATTCAACATTTTTGTTTGATTTACAAGGTTTCTCTTTTTTAAAGATTTTAGAGTTTTTCTTTATCGCATTTCCTATATTTGTGCTTTTTAAGTAGCCACTTATATTCCTGCAACTTATGATACACCAAAACTTATGACTCTTTATTAATTACGATGTCACGATCCCAAACAGGTCGTGATGGCGTTTATCGTGGAATTAGGCTAGCCAAGCATCAATTTACTACGCATTCGTTCGATTATAACAGTTCACAATGTAACAATAAACAACAGTCATAATAAAGAAATAAATTATAGAGTTTTTCTTTTTTGAAGATTTTAGAGTTTTTCTTTATCGCATTTCCTATATTTGTGCTTTTTAAGTAGCCACTTATATTCCTGCAACTTATGATACACCAAAACTTATGACTCTTTCATCAATTACGATGCCACGATCTCAAATCCTAACAGGCCGTGATGGCGCCTATCGTGGAACTAGGCTAGCCAAGCATCAATTTACTACTCATTCGTTCGAATATAACAGTTCACAATATAACTATAAACAACAGTCATAATAAAGAAATAAATTATACAAGTCTAGCGCCCCCAATAATGAACTAAACAGCTCTAAACAACTTCCCAGAACTGGAGTCAATAGTCATGAGCATCTAAGAATGAATAAGCCTAACTCTACTAAAACTATAATATATGTCTCTGAATCAAATGCTAAAAACATAATAAGGAAGAGAAGTGGAGAAGCTGTGGACGCTGGAAGCTACCTCGAAAACCCGTGAAATCCGCTAACGAACAAGCAAAAACTGCTATTGCTCCAGACCGTCACCTGAATCTGTGCACAGAGGCATAGGGAGTCTTTATGAGTACGCCAACTCAGTAGTAATGAAAAGAAATCACAGTCTGAGAAATATAAAGCACACAAACAGATACACCATTTCACAACAACCAGTAAAACATCAAGTCACCAAGTAGTATTCAGCAATTTCATAAGTTCGAAATCAGTTTCCAGAAAACCTTTGAGAACAAGTAAATATCGATATATCTCAGTGAAATACTCAGTAAAACTCAATTTGAAAACGACGTAAATCATAGTTCGAAAACATAGTAAAAACATCATGAAACTGCCCCTCAGGCCAAAATCATTTCTCGGAACAGATGCCCTCAGGCATTCCCTCAATCACTAAGTATAAATCATCACTCAGTATCATCCCCGCAGGCAATCATCATCACTCAATCGGTACCGGCGCTCACTGGGTTGTGTTACAGACTCCGGAGGGGCTCCTACAGCCCAAGCGCAATAATAACATAAGGCCTGGAAGCCTTCTCACCTCTCTCATAAGACCTAGAAGCCTCCTCACCTCTCTCATAAGGCCTGGAAGCCTCCTCACCTCTCTCATAAGGCCTGGAAGCCTCCTCACCTCTCTCATAAGGCCTGGAAGCCTCCTCGCATCACTCAGTCAGACACTCTCAGTTAGCCCTTAGGCCATAAACAAACCGGATTCTCGACCCAAAACAGTGTTTTATTTTCCAATAAATAGTATCAAAATACTCTGAGTGTCAAAACAATTTATCAGGAAAAGACTGAGTGTAATTCACAACATATCAAGTGAGGAAACACAGTAAAATAGTCCCCCAAGGGGTAAACAGATCAGCACTAGGCCCCAAACATGGCTTATAGCCCAAAACATATCATAATATATAAATACTAATTAAGCAAAGGCTTAAAAATCGGTTTCGCAACTCAATAGTTTCCTAAGTAGGGAATATATTTCCCAAGTTTCAATCTTTGTATTCCAAAACCCGTGAAGGATGCATAGTCCGGGGTTTCATACCCTCAGGACTGGATTTCAAGACATTACTTACCTCAAAACTAGCCCGAAATATCCGCAATGCGCTTGCCTCTCGAATCAACCTCCGAATGCTCCAAAACTACCAAGTTTAGATTTTTAACATTAATATATGCTTAAGGAACAAATTCCAATTGAAAAATATCAAATTTAACTCAAAAATTTGAAACCGGTCAAAACCCGACCCCTGGGGCCGGGTCTCGAAACTCAGTAATTCTTATACAAAAGTGTTCTTCGTCCTCTCACGAGTCTGTACATATAAAGAACACCAAAATCGGAGTTCGTTTGACCCCTCAAATCGACCCCTAAAGGTGTCATAATCTCAAGCCCTAAACCCAATTTTTCTATTGATTTTCCATGAATTTACACTTGTTTTATGCTCTATAATCACTCATAATCGAGTTTTAATGACTAGAACACTTACCTCTATGAAGAAAAAGAATTTTCCTCTTCAAAATCTCCCCCAAGAGGTCTTTTCCGTACAACAATGGTGAAAAATAAGGTTTAAGTCGCGGAGGGTTTAATTATTTAATGCCCAGGTCAATACTCTTCGCGTTCGCGGTCAACGGGCCGCGTTCGCATTGACCAACCTCCTTTTCCCTTCGCGTTCGCTGTCAACGCGCCGCGTTCGCACTGCCTTGCCCGGATGACCCTTCGCGTTCGCACCCCCAGGCTCGCGAACGCATAGACCAAATGGCCTGAGGGCCCCTCGGGTGAAATAACCCTACGCGAATGCACCAGTAGCCGGGCGTTCGCGATGCACTGGCAAATTCCTCTCCGCGTTTGCACCTGCCCAGTCGCGAACGCATAGACCAAAATCCCCCAGCTCCCATTTCCCCTATGCGAACGCGGGCCCCCTTCCGCGAACGCATAGGGTTAATTCCCTGTGCAGAAACACCAGAAAAACATTAGTGTTTTAAATTCCCAACGAGTCCGTTAACCAACCGAAATCAATCCCGAGCCCCTCGGCACCCAACCAAACTTACCAACACGTCCCATAATATCATTCAAACTGAGTTGCACCCTAAAAACATCAAAACTAACATCAAAACACCAAATTTACATTGGATTCAAGCCTAAGAACTTTGATATTTCTAAAATCCACCAACGATGCCGAAACTATTCAAAACAACTCCGATTGACCTAAAATTTTGCAGACACATCCAAAATGACATTACTAACTTGTTCCAACTGTCGGAATTCCATTCCGACCTCGATAGCCTATTTTCCACTGCCGACCGAAAATCTTCAAAAACTAACTTTCGCCAATTCAAGCCTAATTCTACACCGGACATCACAAAATTATTCTGAACACACTCCTAAGTCCCAAATCACCTAACGAAGCTATCCGAGCCATAAAATTCGCATTCTGAGGTCGTTTTCCAATAAGTCAACTCTCAGTTGACTTTTCCCATTTTAAGGCTATTTTTAAAGGCTAATTGACTGAACTCTCACTACAACCATTCGATTTCAAGCCTTTCAACTCTAATACATCAATTACATTATAACCAATCTATAACAAATCAATAACAACAATTATAATGCAGGTTTTACGTAACGACAGACCGGGTCGTTACATACGACCATCCATAATATAATGTTTTTTTTTAAACGCTTACTTTAAATTTGAAATTTCATAATGACTTCAACTATATTCGATCAAAATTCCTTAAGTTGAATAAATCCAAATATATTATACAACTGCTTGTATTATTCTGGAAATAACGATTCTTTTGAATCACGGAGTACAAGTTTTACTATCAGTCATCTCTGTTTCCGGGGATTGATCTTCTTTCTTCTTGCTTTCTTTAATATCAGCGTAAAAGTATGAAAGAAATCCCCATAGAGAGAGGGCAAGTGAAACTCCTTTTTCTGCACTGAACTTTTCACCGTAGAAAAAAACAGCTAAAACTTCCGTGATAGGTAGTAGAACGGAAATCAGAATCCCAGACACCAAAGAAGAAGCCGAATAGATGACTCCAATGGTGCCTAAGAAGTAGAATTGGAAAATGATTGCGCTCCATATTATCAAATTATAATATCTGCCTTCTCCAAGTTCAAATGCTTTTGCTTCCGTTGAAATTGCCTGCAACCATCAATATTTTTACTTTTTCTTGTGTCATTTTGGAGCGTATTTAACTAGTAAATCTGCAACTAATTTTTACACAATTAGTAGATAACATACCTTTTTTTCTAGGTAGCCGATTCCACTTATTAGTTATGAATGATTACCTATAGTTAACTATAAGATGACTTCATAGTGAATTCTTTTATACTCTCAAGAAATAGAAGTTAAGACTTGTGTATCATAAACGAAATTAAGTGATATGCATTGGCAATATAATTTTTTTTTTTACACTAGTTTAACATGGAGTATTAAGTATGTTGGTTACTATTTTTATCATATTACCAACAAAATGCTTATCATATAGGTATAAATGAAAACCTTTAGAATGATCAGGTTTACATGTAATTACTTTGAAATTATCAAATACTTTATAAGATAAATTATTGTATAAACCTTAAACTCATATTAGTAATTTCTTTAAAGCCAAACACATTTATTCTCCCTCCGTCAGTTTAACTGGTATCATTTCCCTTTTCCTCCATTCAATAAAAGAGTGCCAACGTTCTATATTTGAAATAAAAATTCACTTAAACATCTCATTTAACCATATTAATGACAAACAAGTTTTTAATTATAAAAATGTTATGATATGCTTAACAACATAAGTTCAAATCATACAAATCTTATGAGTACACTCACAAGTTTCAAAAGTCTAATTATAATCACGCAAATTTATTGCATAAAACTTTACCCCTTAAATTATAATAGAGGAAGTAATAAATGGACAAAAGGCAAATGAAGAGGATTCAAATCGAGGAAAGAGAAAGAGAGATACCTGAAAGTCCTTGTTAATGATCATTCCAATTGTTGCAACAATAGTGGCAACAAAGCAATACACTGTCTGAAACTCCAACACAAGTGTGTAAGTAATAGCTTGATGTGCCTTTTTGTAAATCAACTCCACCATAGGGAAAATAAGCCCAGACAAAGCAGCAGCTGCTAGGGTCATGATAAACCCTAAAATATACTCTTTCTTTGGCTCTCCCTCTGGTTGATCACCTCCAGAGTGTAGAGCCAAAAGCACTGCGCCAACCGTCAACAAAAAGACAGCGTTGACCGAGTAGGAAGTGAACTTCAGCTTCACTATAAGGAAAGCAAAGCCGGCCGTGAAAGCAAGTTGCGTAGCAAAGAGAAGTCCACTAGTTGACACAGGCAATTTAGCTCCGCCATAAGAGTAGAAATAGTTGGCAAATCCTTGTAGGACTCCGATTCCTATAGTGGCCGCTAAAATCCGGGGAGTCATCAAAATGACTTTGATATTATCATTATTGCTGTTGATGTCATTATTGATATTAATTTTGCAACGATAGAAGTAGGAAATGGCCAAAGGGATGAAATTTATTGGCCAAGCAGCAGTTTGTAGCCAGGTTGATAGCCAAATTCTATTGCCTCCTTTGATGAAATAAAGGCGCATGAGCAAAGGGGTACCACAGGTTCCCACAGCCAGAATTATACAGTTGATGACAAGAAGAACCTTCTTCATTTTTGAGCTTACTTGAGGTTCCATTTTCTATGGAGGACTATATTGAACTACTTTTTCTTCTTATGTTGAGTCATATATATAGGTATTATGGACGTCAATAAGGTCTTGTCGTATTCTTAGTTTACTGTACTGGTATGAATTTCCTGATAATTAAGGTGAGGAACAAAATGGCCCACAATATGGGACCTGGGAAAGAAGGATCATGCTTGATTTGGGTAAATATTAATTTGGAAAATAACTTCAAAGAATATGGAATTATAACAGTTTTGGAACAGGTCAAGATAAAATCGAAATTACGAATGTGAATCTTAAATCCAGTCACAATTGAGACAGATACACAAGAACTCATAGGTATGTTGACATTCCCCCTATGCAATACACTAATATTATTAACAATTGCATGTTGTTGCTTCTACAGCTGGCTAACCCTTTCTTACACTATGTCTACATAGAGCAGAATGGGGTTTCAGATAGTTTGACAAAACACGGAGCCGCAAATATTTAGGAGAGTTGCATAATTTTTGGAAAACCACCACTTTTTGCCATGCCTTCTTACTATCGGGATCACAACGGTCCACTACAAAAGAGGCTTATAACAACAACTACTTGCAGCTCACCCCAAATGTTCTCTCCTAGGAATATGTTATGTAATAGTTCAGTATTCTCTAGTTCTAGCAGTACGTATCTACCAGTACCTATGATGCATCATATGCATCTTGTAAACGATACTAATGTACTTGTTTAAATATCTATGATATTAGTGCATCTTTTTTACCAAAAAAAAAAAGACCCCTAATTATGTAAACGTACAAGGAGATTAATTTCACGGGGCTGGCACCACAGGCGCATGCATCGTTAAAGTATCTGGTTCATTTGGATCCCGTATTTAATTTCAACACGAATCATAAATTTGATTGAAAATTCACTTAATTTTACAACAAATAGTGTATATGCTTCTATAATTTAAAAAATACAATAAGTTCAATATTGCAAACTTTAAAGTTTTTGAACTCGTAAAGTTTAAATCCCCTCCAGCTAAGTATATACAATCAAGACCAAGTTCACCTATTGTGTGACCAATCGAGACTGAAACGTGGCAAGTTAAAGCTCGATCTCGGGTTATATCGAACCGAGGTGCGAAGTTAAATCGTTGAACTCGTGATTCCGGAACCGAACAAGATCGAGACCAAAGAATATGAAGGAAAATTTGCCGAGCCGCATAACATGAGGTCGAAATATCCGTGATCGGTTGAAGATCACAGCAGAAATCTAGGCACGTATGAAGGAAAGGCCGATTAATTAGCAAATCATGAGATTTTTTACATTGTATCAAGAGTAAGACACCCCTACTATATAAAGTGGGGTCTGATCACTTGTAACACACATTGTAATACGCAACACAAAGTAATATACTGTTATTTCTAGCCCTTATCATCTAGTTATTCTATTCTTTCATCAGTTGAGGTATTTCTTGGTTCAAGAGTGATCGAACTCAAAGGCCAAGGCTATTCAATTTGTGTGGTTTGCATTTATTCTCTTATCATCAATTTCAATATTAATCTGTTTTCTTAATTTGTATCAAGTTATATCACGTATCCTTAAAAATACGTATAAATTAAATTGTTCTGATTTAGAGGGTAAATAGTTTGGCTACCACCATGGGGCTATGGATAATAGTGATTATCTGGTACAAACATTCATAACACACACTATTTTACGATGGAGTTCCGGCTGTAGATCCAATCGGCGTCAGCTCACATGTAGCCATCAACGCAAATTTTGTCGTCGATCCCGAGGGCAGCATCCATGGGGATGTTCGATAAGCCGCCCAAAGAACACATGGTGGCGAAGAGGGCGAGATCGTCCTACGGGTGATCTTTGAAATGTTGCAGGCTCAACCGGCAGCGATAGCCAACTCCAAAACTAGAATCACCCATCAAGAACGATCGAGCCCTCGCCCTCCCAATAAGTTGTCTACAAGGTCAAATCAGCTTCAAGGAAATCAAACGAGAAAGAATCAGGGATCAATCGTGCAATCATAAAGACGCTCTAAGAACTGACAAAAAGGTGGAAACATACAACTCCACGGTCGATCAAATCCCGGGCGAACCGCTAATATTGAAGGGTCTGTATTCCAAAAACATCGTGCAAAAACCTTTTCCCCCGAAGTCGCCTCCCAAGCGTATCCCTAGAAATTTTGCATGCTCGAGATTCCTAAATACAATGGAAAGATCGATCCGAACAAGCATGTCACCTCTTACACATATGCTATCAAATGGAATGATCTGGAGGATGATGAGATCGAATCTGTCTTGCTAAAGGAATTCGGAGAGACCCTGTCAAAGGGAGCTATGATATGGTACCACAATTTACCACATAATTCTATTGACTCACTTGGTATGCTTGCATATTCTTTCGTAAAGGCACACGCCGGGGCCATCAAGGTTGAAACCAGAAAGTTAGACCTTTTCAAGGTAAGGTAGAAGGACAATGAAATGCTCAGAGAATTCATGTCGCAATTCCAATTGGAACAGATGGACCTGCCACCGGTGGCCGATGATTGGGTTACTCAAGCTTTCACCCAAGGATTCAATGTTCGAAGCTCAGTGGCTTCAGAGCAGTTGAAGCAGAATTAGATAGGATACCCGGTTGTTACTTGGGCTGATGTGCATAATCGGTATCAATCAAAGATTAGGGTCGAAGACGATCAACTTGGGCTCCTCTCGGGTCCGTTTATCCTATCAGACCCGTCAATAGAATCAAGATGGATATTGACCGACAATCGAGGTTGAACAGAGATCGATACCAACTGTATAATGGAGATCGTAGGAGCAGCGGCAAAATCCTGTACGAAATGAAAGGAGAAGTGATCGAGGACAGAGCTATCGAGGGCTAATGAGCAAGAACAACTTCGACAGGCCAATCGGACCTAAAGAAGCACCACGGTTATAATAATACAACTTTAATGTTGATGAAACCACCATCGTATCGGCTATCGGATGCATCAAAGATACCAAATGGCCTCAACCTTTACAAAATGATCCATCCCAAACAGATCCCAACTAGATGTGCAATATTATGGACCTCATGGACACAGAACGGAAGATTTTCGACAATTGAGAGAAGAAGTAGCCTGGTTATTCAACAACATGCACCTTCGGGAGTTTCTAAGCGACCGAGCCAAGAATTATTTCAGAAATAGGGATTCCAATAAACAAAACGAGCAAGAAAAAACTCAACGCGTCATTTATATGATCATCGAAGGGGTCGTTGTTCCTCAAGGTCCGATGTTAAAGCGCACCAAACTATCAATCACGAGGGAGAAATGGACTCGAGATTACATACTAGAAGGAAATTTATCTTTCAATGACGAGGATGAAGAAGGAATCATGTACCCCATAATGATGCACTGGTAATATTTGTACTCATGAATAAAACTTGAGTTAAACGTGTTTTTATTGATCCAGGTAGCCCGGCCAACATCATTCGATGGAGGGTCATAGAACAACTCGGTCTATAGGACCAAATCGTGCATGCATCCCGAGTTCCAAACGAATTCAACATGGCTTGTGAAAATACTAAGGGAGAAATAACATTACCGATAAATGCAGCTGGAACCATCTAGGAGACCAAGCGTTATGTGATCAAAGGGGACATGAGGTATAACGCCCTATTCAGGAGACTGTGGATCCATAACATGAGGTATGTGCCCTCGACCCTTCACCAGGTGTTAAAATTCCCAACACCAGAGGGGATTAAAACGATCTTCGGGGAGAAACCCCCCGCGAAGGAAATGTTTATCGTCGATGAGGTAATTCAAATATCAACCCTATCATCGATAAAGGAGAAAGATTTGAAAACTAAATAGAAAGCCAAATAGAAATCACCGATGTCGACCTCGACCCAACTGGACAAGTAAGGGACTGACAAAGATGAACATTATGGGGTTCCTCGATCCATCATAGTCCCCGATGATTCCGCCGCTACCAAATCAACAGTCGAAGAGCTGGAGCAAGTCATATATATCGAATATCTTGTAAAGACCCGTAAAAATTTCATGTCTAAAATAATGCCCGAATAGGTCCCTGTGTTGTTATAGCTGTAGAAGTTCTTAAAAATGGACCCTTTTTGAAGTAAAAAGTACCCCGGGACTTAAAACACGAAATTTTCGAGAATTGCGCTTTTATGTGACGCACTATGAGATTGCATAACGGGTATGCGGACCGCATAGTGGTCGTATACCTGGACAACCTTCTGTCCAATTTGAGGACAACTATGCGACCCAAGATGCGATCGCATTTTGGAAATGTGGAACGCATAGCTGTCACATTCTTGCACCTCCATTTTTGCGGGGGAGGTTATGCGATGCACTATGCGATCACATAACAGGTATGCGGACCGCATAGTGGCCGCATACCTGGGCAGTACGGTTTTATTTTTGGCCTATTTTAGGGCTAACTATGCGACAGGAATGCGGACCGCATAGCAGGAATGAGATCGCATTCNGTCGCATACCTGGGCAGTCCGGTTTTTATTTTTGGCCTATTTTAGGGCCAACTATGCGATAGGAATGTGGACCACATAGCAGGAATGCGATCGCATTCCTGACCGCATTTCCTACTTCGGGGTTCTTTAATTTCTAATTTTCGCACCGGACCCCCAGTTTAATAAAACACCCCTCCCCTTCATTTTTATCATGCATCTAGAAAAAAATAGAGAGAAGTAAGAGTGGGTTCAAGAGAGAGAAGTCCTCATCTTCCCCAAATCGATTTTTCAAATATCACTCAGGCCCGAAAATTATCGAGTAATTGTCATCTTCTTCACTCTAAGAGGTAAGTCCCCACCTCATTTCCTTTTAATTCTCAGATTTTAGTTAGAATGAAACAAACATAGGTTGGTTCTTGAGAATGAAAGTTGAGACCTTGCATGCATGTGAATAATCTTCCATGACCTAGTAAAGGGAAGCTAGTTAAAGTAATCTTTCACTAAAAAAGGGGGTTAGTAATCTAAGGGGTCACCTGGTGTTTGATAAAATGCTCAAATGAATTCAAGATTCCTAATTCTAAGTGAAATATGTGACATTGTGGAATAGATTGATGGTGCTAGACGGTTCGGTGAATTGTGATAGATATTAAAGGGTAATATCGACTCGAGGTCTGTATGTCTAACTAAAATCTTCGTAGAGTCACCTTGTTGGTGTCCAAGCATTCGGTATGAGTTTCTTGCTGAGTATATGTGAATTGATTGTCCGGCTATGTTGAGGTGTAAGATTTCATTTTTCTGATTTTCTTAGTCGATTACCATGTTAAGTGAAATTGTGAAAGGTGATTTTTTTGTGATTACTCTATCATGTGCAAGGTTCGTTAAATTCTTGAATATGTTGGTATGAAAGAATGGTAACGAACCCAAATGTGTGAATGTATCTAAGTGCTAAGTGCTGCGTAACAAGTGATGAAAAGGAGTTATGGATTTATTTAATTTAACTAAATGACCATGGAAATATTGTATATGACTCATTGTCTGGCAAGGTCTATTGTGGCTTGATTTCATACGGATTATTGGATGTAATGAATTTATATACTCGTTGATGAAAATCTTTGTGATTGAATTAATGGTTGATAAAGACTATTGTGAACACATGATTGTTTGGTTGTTATGAAGTTGTACTCTTGATGATATGAATACTTGTGATTGAATTGTGGGCTGTTATTGTTGCTATGAAATATGATTGTCCGATGGGATCGGGTTACGCGCCGCAAAAGAAGAAATAAGGTTGATGTGAGAATAAATAAGGGTGAAATGTGAATTTTACGGTGGGATCGGGTTGCTAACCGCAACAGAATGTAATAAGGCTGAAATGTGATTGTTCGGTGGGATCGGGTTGCACGCCGCAACAGGAAGTAATAAGGGTGGATTGATGAGAAGGAATAAGGGTGGAATGTGATGGTGTTGAAATAAGAATCTGTGAAACTCTTAATTGTGGTTGTTTCTGTTTCTGTGCATTGTTTGTTGGTTCCATTAACTGTCTCTTATCTGTGTATTGTTTGATTTTACTTAGAGTAAAACTTGTTCATACATTCTAGTACTATTCCGCGGTACTAACGTCCCTTTTTCCGGGAGCGCTACATCTTTTATATGGATGTAGGTGGTTCCATAGCAGGTCTCAATCCGCCGTTAGTGGTGCCTCCTCCTCATCTTTTCAGCAGTTCTGGTGAGCCCCATCTCCTCTCGGGGCTATGTGTGGACTATATCATTCCCTTTTTCTTATGTTGTAAAAGGTATAGTCGGGGCCTTGTTGCCGGCAAGTTATGTAAAACTCCTAGTACTCTCAGAGGCTCCGTAGACACTGTGTGGGTTGTACATATATGTATATTTTGGGCGGTAGTTGTACTCACTCGTAATTGAGGATCGCATCGAAATGTTGTATGTAACTTGTATGTTTTGGATTATCTATTGTTGAAGGTTAAAAGAGGAAAATGAGTTTAAGTTGTAAATTGTATTTTGAATCTAAGTTGGCTATTTCATATGGAAAAATGTGTATTATGAACACGGGGTAATGCGTTGGGTAGAAACGAAAATCCATGTTCGCTTGACTGGGTTCATCCGGTTGAGCCGGTCTCGTCCCTCGATTTTGGGGCGTGACACATCTGCCTGATCGAAAGGTATAGCTAACATGGATTTTTTTGCTTGGTCCCATCTCGACATGACACGTATCCCACCAGAGATCACCACTCATAAACTCAACTTGGACCCTAAATTCCATCCGGTCAAGCAGAAAAGGAGCTCGACTCGGCCTAGAGGCCAATGCCACCCCAAGTGTGGCCATAAATTCCTTATCTGACGGTGCGGATGAGAATGATTCCCCGACCCTGAATATGCCTGACCCTTCCATTCCAGGCCAAACAGTTCCAATTCCTGCTCCACCGGAGTGTGCTGAAGTCCCTCCCGTTGATGTTCCTAATCCTTCCTCAGTTCCAGCTTCCGGTCCCGGTATCTCTGATGGGGACCTCAGGGGAGCTATTCAGATGTTGACTCAGCTAGTGGCCTCTCAGGCCCAAAGATCACATGCTGCCCCTGCTTCCTCTAGAGAGCAAGGGGATTCTTCGGGTTCCAGAGTAAACCAGTTTCTGCGGTTAGCCCCTCCAGAGTTCTCAAGCACCGACCCAGAGGCCGATCGTCAGGAATTTATAGATGAAATATACAAGACTCTCTGAGTTATGAAGGCTACAGAGACAGAGGGAGTTAAGTTAGCTTCCTATCATCTGAAGGGAGCAGCATATTCATGGTTTGAGATGTGGGAGAGTTCCCGTGAAGAGGGGAGCCCTCCAGCGAGGTGGGATGAGTTTGTGGATGCTTTTATGGATCATTTCTTGCCTGCCGAGATTATGGTAACCCGTGCTGCAGAGTTTGAGGTCCTAAAATAGGGCAACATGAGTGTGTGGGAGTACCATATGGAGTTTGTGTGCTTGTCCAAGTATGCTACCCAAATGATACCGACTATGGAGGCCATAGTTTGTCGGTTTGTTCAGGGCCTTGGTCCCTTAGTTGTCAATGAGGCTGCTACAGCTTCTTTGCACTCAGATATGAACTATGGGAAGGTTGTGGGATTCGCCCAGGCTACGGAGGCCCGAAAATTAAAGATAAGAATGGAGAAAGAGAGTAGTAGCAGGGCCCGATCAGCGGGCAACCCTGGGAGTTCGGTCGGAGGTGTGAGATCAGCCCTTGGGACAGGGTCATCAGGACCATCTCAGTCATATGCTCAGTTCTCAGCCAGCGCACTACCATCAGGGCACAACTATCAGTAGGGAGGTCATTTTGGACCAGGTTCAGACGGCATGAGGTTCCATCAGTCGGGTCATTCAGGTGGGAGGTTCCAGCAGTAGCGGAGGGCCCCATGTCCTATGTGTGGGAGGTTCCATTCTGAGCCATGTTACCTGGATATCCCGATATTCTATAGATGCGGAGTGAGGGGCCATGTACAGCGAGATTGTCGTGCGCCCAGTCAAGGCACAGGTAGGGGTACTGCTCAGCCATCCAGTTCATCAGCCACTACGTCTTCGGCATGCCCTCCAGCACCAGGAGGGTGCGGTGCAACTAGGGGTAGAGCACGGGGTTAAGGGGGACCCATTCGATTCTATGCTTTGAGTGGTCTCTAGAGTGCGGAGGCCTCTCCAGATGTTGTCACAGGTATTCTGGCTATTCAATCACACGATGTTTATTCTCTTATTGATCCCGGATCTTCATTGTCATATGTTACTCCATTTATTGCTCCAAGTTTTGGGATAGAACCCGAACAGCTTCATGAGTCGTTCTCAGTGTTGAATTCGGTTGGTGATTCTATTACGGCCGCGCGAGTCTATTGGAATTGTGTTGTCACGGTGTGTGGTCAAGACTCCACAGCCGATCTTATTGAGTTAGAAATGGTAGATTTTGATGTTATCATGGGGATGGATTGGCTCTACTCGTGCTTTTCTAAACTCGACTGCCGAACAAGAATAATGAGGATCGAGTTTCCTAATGCACCAGTTATTGAATGGAAAGGGAATGATGTTGTACCGAGGGGTACGTTTATATCCTATCTTAAGGCCTCCAAGATGATCAGGAAGGGATGCATCTATCATTTTGTCCAGGTTGCGGACACCACTTCAGAGTTGACTGCTTCCGACTCCGTGCCAGTTGTGAATGAGTTTCTTGAAGTATTTCCGGATGAGCTCCCTGGAATTCCACTAGATAGAGAGATCGATTTCGGGATTGATGTATTTCCAAATACGCAGCCAATATCTATTCCACCTTACAGGATGGCGCCAACAGAATTGAGAGAGTTAAAAGAACAATTGAAAGATCTATTAGAAAAGGGTTTCATTCGGCCAAGTGTGTCGCCTTGGGGCGCACCGGTTCTTTTTGTCAGAAAGAAGGATGGATCGCTTCGGATGTGTATTGATTATCGGCATCTCAACAAGGTCACCATCAAAAAAAATATCCATTACCTCGGATAGATGACTTGTTCGATCAATTGCAAGGTGCTAGGTTTTTTCTCCAAGATTGATTTACGGTTCGAGTATAACCAGTTAAAGATCAGGGAGCAGGATATTCCTAAGACCGCCTTCAGGACTCGTTATGGGCATTTTGAATTTCTGGTAATGTCTTTTGGGCTAACCAACGCCCCAACAGCTTTTATGGATCTTATGAATCGGGTTTTCAAGCCGTTTCTTGATTCTTTCGTGATAGTCTTCATTGATGACATCCTTGTTTATTCGCGAAGTCGGGAAGATCATGCTAATCACCTCAGGGCAGTTTTGTAGACTCTTCATCAGCACCAGTTGTATGCAAAGTTTTCAAAATGTGAGTTTTGGCTAGAATCAGTCACCTTTTTGGGCCATGTTGTTTCCAGGGAAGGGATTCGGGTTGATCCCCAAAATATTGCAGCGGTAAAGGATTAGCCTAGACCAATGACCCAGACAGAGATTCGCAGTTTCTTGGGTCTAGATGGGTATTACTGGAGGTTCATTGAGGGATTCTCTACCCTTGCCTCCCTATTGACTAAGCTGACGCAGAAAGCAGTTAAATTTCAGTGGTCCGATACTTGCGAAAAGAGCTTTCAGGAATTGAAGTCGAGATTGACTTCGGCACCAGTGTTGACCTTGCCAGAAGGTACAGAAGGATTCATGGTTTATTGCGATGCTTCGAGGGTTGGTTTGGGGTGTGTGTTGATGCAATGTGGTAAAGTTATAGCGTATGCTTCAAGGCAGCTCAAGAATCATGAGAAGAATTATCCGACGCATGATTTGGAGCTCGCGGCAGTTGTGTTTGCATTGAAAATATGGCGGCATTATCTTTATGGGGTCCATGTGGACGTGTTCACAGACCACAAGAGTCTTCAGTATTTATTCAAGAAAAAAAAGTTGAACTTAAGGCAAGGGAGGTGGTTAGAATTGTTCAAAGATTATGATATGAATATTTTGTACCATCCAGGGAAGGCGAATATGGTAGCCGACGCTCTTAATCGGAAATCCATGGGTAGCTTGGCACATTTTGAGGCCGGCCAGAGGCCTTAGGCTCGGGAGGTTTATCAGTTGGCCAGTCTTGGGGTATGTCTTTTGGCCACAGATGAGGGGAATGTTGTGGTGTGTAATGGAGCAGATTCTTCGCTTGTAGCGGAAATCAAGGAAAAGCAATTTAGAGATCCAGCATTGGTAGAGTTGAGAGAGGCAATTTTGAATCACAAGACGACAACACTTTCACTCGGCAATGATGACGGTGTCTTGCGGTGTCAAGAGAGGCTATGTGTTCCGGATGTGGATAATCTTCGGGAGAGGGTAATGGTAGAGGCTCATAATTCCAGGTATTCTGTTCACCCAGGTTCTACAAAAATGTATCGTGATCTCAAGGAGATTTATTGGTGGAATGGTATGAAGAGAGGTGTGGCGGACTTTGTTGCTAGGTGTCCAAATTGTCAGCAAGTGAAGGCCGAGAATCAGAGGCCCGGTGAGTTGACGCAGCTTATGAAAATACCGATGTGGAAATAGGAAATGATCAATATGGACTTTGTGGTAGGGTTACCCTGCACTCAACGCAAGTTCTACTCAATTTGGGTAATAGTGGATCGACTCACAAAGTCGGCGCATTTCTTGCCAGTCAAGTCCACTGATACTGCAGAACAGTACACTCAGTTGTATATCAAAGAAATAGTCAGACTCCATGGCATTCCAGTTTCTATTATCTCGGATCGAGGAGCCCAGTTCACAACTAACGTTTGGAGGAAATTTCAGCAAGGTTTGGGTACTCAGGTGAATCTCAGTGCAGCTTTCCACCCACAGACGGACGGTCAAGTGGAGAGGACTATTCAGACGCTTGAAGATATGCTACGAGCTTGTGTATTAGATTTTAAGGGTAGCTGGGATGACCACTTGCCACTTATAGAGTTTTCTTACAATAACAGTTTCCATGCTAGTATTCAAATGGCCCCATTTGAAGCACTGTACAGTAGGAGGTGTAGGTCTCCGATTGGATGGTTTGAGGTTGGTGAGGCAGAATTATTAGGACCGGATCTTGTACATCAAGCTATGGAAAAAGTTAGAGTCATTCAGGAGAGGATGAAAACTGCTCAGAGTCGTCAGAAATCCTATGCGGACGTTCGTCGTAGAGATTTGGAGTTCCAAGTAGATGATTGGGTATTCTTGAAGGTGTCTCCCATGAAGGGAGTGATGCGGTTTGGGAAGAAAGGGAAATTGAGCCCAAGGTATGTCGGGCCATATCGGATCGCCCAAAGGATAGGGCAAGTAGCGTATACGCTGGAATTGCCCCCTGAAATGTCATTAGTGCATCCAGTGTTTCATGTGTCCATGCTAAAGAAGGTAATTGGAGATCCAGCTGCCATCGTGCCAGTTGAGACCATTGAAATTAATGAAGAATTGTCATATGAAGAGGTTCCGGTTGCTAATCTTGATAGGCAAGTCCGTAGATTGAGAAACAAAGAAATTGCTTCTGTTAAAGTGTTATGGCGATGTCAGCAAGTCGAGGAAGCCACGTGGGAAGCAGAAAGTGAAATGAAAGAAAAATATCCCCATTTGTTTAAACAAGTCTAGTAGTGATCGTGAGAGCTGCCATCTCTAAGCAATTATATGTTGTGTCAAATTTTGTGCAAAAGCACCCCATCTCCCCCCCTAATTGCCTACTCTTGCAACATCTCAAGTTATGCCATATTTGTGTATGTTGTGATTATTTGGGTAATGTGCAACTCCTTGAAGTGAGCTAAATTATGTGCAATTCATGTGATAGCTAAATGATATGCAAATTGTGGTGTTAACTGAACTATGTATAGCATGTTGAAGTAATTGAGTTATATACACTTTGATGAGATGACTGAATTACGTGCAAGTTGTTGGAGTAACTGAAAATGTATGAAATTGGTTAACAATGTGTTTCGGGGGCTCTCTGACAGGTAGATAGGCCTAATTACAAAGGAAACTCTGGCGAAATTTTCAGAGAAATATCGAAGTTAGTTAAAATTGGGGGTTTGCATATTGTATTGTCAAAATGATTCCCCGATCCTCATTCGAGAACGAATGATTTTAAGAGGGGTAGGATGTAAAGACCCGTAAAAATTTCATGTCTAAAATAATGCGCAAATAGGTCCCTATGTTGTTATAGCTGTAGAAGTTCTTAAAAATGGACACTTTTTGAAGTAAAAAGTACCCCAGGACTTAAAACACGAAATTTTCCAGAATTGCGTTGTTATGCGACGCACTATGCAATCGCATAACGGGTATGCGGACCGCATAGTGGTCGCATACCTGGACAGCCTTCTGTCCAGGTATGCGACCACTATGCGGTCCGCATACCCGTTATGCGATTGCATAGTGCGTCGCATACCTGGACAGCCTTCTGTCCAATTTGAGGACAGCTATGCGGCCCAAGTTGCGATCACATTTTGGAAATGCGGACCGCATAGCTGTCGCATTCTTGCACCTCTATTTTTGCGACGCACTATGCGATCGCATAACAGGTATACGGACCGCATAGTGGTTGCATACCTGGGAAGTCCGGTTTTTATTTTTTGCCTATTTTAGGGCCAACTGTGCGACAGGAATGCGGACCGCATAGCAGGAATGCGACCACATTTCCTGCTTCGGGGATCTTTAATTTCTAATTTTTGCACCCGACACCCAGTTTAATAAAACACCCCTCCCCTTCATTTTTATCATGCATCTGAACAAAAATAGAGAGAAGTGAGAGTGGGTTCAAGAGAGAGAAGTCCTCCCCAAATCGATTTTTCAAATATCACTCAGGCCCGGAAATTATCGAGTAATTGTCATCTTCTTCACTCTAAGAGGTAAGTCCCCACCTCATTTCCTTTTAATTCTCTAATTTTAGTTAGAATGAAACACACATAGGTTAGTTCTTGAGAATGAAAGTTGAGACCTTGCATGCATGTGAATAATCTTCCATGACCTAGTAAAGGGAAGCTAGTTAAAGTAATCTTTCACTAAAAAGGGGGGTTAGTAATCTAAGGGGTCATCTGGTGTTTGATAAAATACTCAAATGAATTCAAGATTCCTAATTCTAAGTGAAATATGTGACATTGTGGAATAGATTGACGATGCTAGATAGTTCGGTGAATTGTGATAGAGATTAAAGGGGAATTTCGACTCGAGGTATGTATGGCTAACTTTAATCTTCGTAGAGTAACCTTGTTGGTGTCCGAGCATTCGGTATGAGTTTCTTGCTGAGTATATGTGAATTGATTGTCTGGCTATGTTGAGGTGTAAGATTTCATTTTTCTGATTTTCTTAGTCGATTACCATGTTAAGTGAAATTGTGAAAGGTGATTTTTTTGTGATTACTCTATCATGTGCAAGGTTCGTTAAATGATTGAATATGTTGGTATGAAAGAATGGTAACGAACCCAAATGTGTGAATGAATCTAAGTGCTAAGGGCTGCGTAACAAGTGATGAAAAAGAGTTATGGATTGATTTAATTGAACTAAATGACCATGGAAATATTGTATATGACTTATTGTCTGGCAATGTTTATTGTGGCTTGATTTCATACAGATTGTTGGATGTAATGAATTTATAATTGTTGATGAAAATCTTTGTGATTGAATTATTTGTTGATAAAGACTATTGTGAACACATGATTGTTTGGTTGTTATGAAATATTACTCTTGATGATATGAATCCTTATGATTGAATTGTGGGCTGTTATTGTTGCTATAAAATGTGATTGTACGGTGGGATCGGGTTGTGCGCCGCAACAGAAGAAATAAGGTTGATGTGACAAGAACTAAGGGTGGAATGTGAATTGTACGGTGGGATCGGGTTGCACGCCGCAACAGAATGTAATAATGCTGAAATGTGATTGTCCGGTGGGATCGGGTTGCACGCCGCAATAGGAAGTAATAAGGGTGGATTGATAAGAAGGAATAAGGGTAGAATGTGATGGTGTTGAAATAAGAATCTGTGAAACTCTTAATTGTGGTTGTTTCTATTTCTGTGCATTGTTTGTTGGTTCCATTATCTGTCTCTTATCTGTGTATTGTTTGATTTTACTTAGAGTAAAGCTTATTCGTACATACTAGTACTATTCCACGGTACTAACATCCCTTTTTCCGGGGGCGCTACATATTTTATATGGATGTAGGTGGTTCCATAGCATGTAGCTCAGCCTGCCGTTAGTGGTGCCTCCTCCTCATATTTTCAGCAGTTCTGGTGAGCCCCATCTCCTCTCGGGTCCGTGTGTGGACTATATCATTCCCTTTTTCTTATGTTGTAAAAGGTATAGATGGGGCCTTGTTGCCGGCAAGTTATGTAAAAGTCCTAGTACTCTTAGAGGCTCCGTAGACACTGTGTGGGTTGTACATATATGTATATTTTGGGCGGTAGTTGTTCTCACTCGTAATTGGGGATCGCATCGGAAATGTTATATGTAACTTGTATGTTTTGGTTTATCTATTGTTGAAGGTTAAAAGAGGAAAATGAGTTTATGTTGTAAATTATCAAGCATGTCTTCATCAAGGATGGAGTAACTAAACTCTTTAAAATAGGGTTCATCCAGGAAGTCCAACACCCAGAATCGCTAGCAAACGTAGTAGTAGTCCCTATAAAGGGAACATACTGAGATTATGTGTGGATTGCAAGGATTTAAATAAGTCATGCCTCAAGGATTCTTTCCCTTTTCCTAAGATCGATCGCATGATTGATGCCACACCCAGCTACGAAATCCTCAATTTTCTCGATGCCTTCTCCAAGTACAACCTAATATGAATCAACCCGGATAATCAAGAAAAGACCTCCTTCATCACTAAGTATGGCACATACTGCTATAACATAATGCCATTTGGATTAGAAAATGTTGATGCCACGTACCAACGCCTAGTAAACCAGATGTTCAAAGGACAAATAGGAAAATCTATGGAAGTTTAAATTGACGATATGTTAGTTTAGTATCTGCGAGCAAAGGACTATTTAAAGCATTTGCAGGAAACCTTCAGTATATTGAAGAAGTACAACGTGAAGCTGAATCCGAAAAAATACATGTTCGGAGTCGGATCAGGTAAATTTCTCGGGTTCATGGTATCCAACCGAGGAATCGAGATCAACCCCGACAAGATCAAAGATATCGAGGATATCACAGTAGTGGACAACGTGAAGGACGTGCAAAGGATAACAGGGCACATAGCCTCCCTGGTGCGCTTCATGTCGAGATCCTCCAATAAGAGTCATCGATTAGTTTCGTTTCTGAAGAAGACAAACAACTTTACATGGACCCCGAAATGCCTACGGGCCCTTGAAGAACTTAAGCGATATTCATCGAGCCTGCCACTTCTTCACACAACAAGGGTAGACGAACAACTATACTTGTATTTGGAAGTAGAGGAGATAGCGGTACATGGAGTCCAAGTTCAAGAAGAACAAGGTTTGCAATTTCCGATTTATTATGTTAGTCAGACCTTAGGTGAGGCAAAAACTAGATATCTCCACCTAAAAAATTGGCGCTCGCTTTGCTAAGCGCCTCTGGGAAACTGAAATCGTACTTTCGATGCCACCCTATATCTGTTGTGACAACTTACCCATTGAAAAATATAATGCATAAACCCAATCTCTCAAGACTATTGGCTGAATTTGCCGTAGATATTAGTGTGTACGATATTGAATATCGAACCCGGACAGCCATTAAGGCTCAAATTTTGGCAGATTTCGTGGCTGACTTCACGATGGCCCTAATACCCAAGGTCAAAAGAGAGTTGTTGATAAATTCGGGGACATCTTCGCGAATCTAGACCCTTTTTATGGATGGTGCATCGAATGCAAAGGGGTTCGGACTTGGAATCGTACTGAATCAACCCACACGTAATATAGTTATACAATCCATTAGAACTATGAAATTGACTAACAACGAGGCCAAATATGAAGCCATGATTGCAGGTCTCGAACTGGCCAAAAGCTTGGGGGAGGAGGTGAACGAAGCTAAGTGCGACTCCCCCTAGTGGTAAATCAAGTTAACAGAACGTTCGAAGTCAGAGAAGAGAGGATGCAAAGATACCTAGATAAGTTGCAGGTAACATTACATCGATTCAATGAGTGGACTTTGCAACGCGTACCTCGAGATCAAAATAGTGAGGTCGATGCGCTTGTATACTTAGGCTCTTCTGTCGAGGACGACGAGCTCAACCCAGGGGTAGTCGTGCAGCTCATAAGATCGGTAGTAGAAGAAGGTCACGCCAAAACAAACTCCACAAGACTAACTTGGGATTGGAGAAATAATTGCGTAGAGTATTTGAAGACCGCAAAATTACTCTCAGATACAAAAGAATTAAGGGCCTTGCACAAAAGGCAACCCGTATCAGCTTGTCCGAGAACAGAACCTTGTTTAGAAGAATGTTCGAAGGCCTACTGGAAATATGTCTGGGACCGG
The DNA here is from genome assembly GCA_005239495.1 of Nicotiana undulata. Lineage (NCBI taxonomy): Eukaryota > Viridiplantae > Streptophyta > Magnoliopsida > Solanales > Solanaceae > Nicotiana > Nicotiana undulata. Next base: position 31,374 of record ML267901.1, read on the forward strand.
GAGATACCGAGTACATTTTGAGGGAAGTCCACGAGGGCATCTGTGGAATCCATTCAGGCGCCGAATCAATGGTTCAAAAGGTAATCAGAGACGACTATTATTGGATCTATATGGAAAAAGATGATACGGAGTTCGTACGAAAATGTAACAAATGCCAAATACATGCTCCGATGATTCACCAACTCGGGGAACTGCTGCATTCAGTCTTGTCACCATGGCCATTCATGAAGTGCAGAATGGACATTGTTGGCACTATTCCATGGGCACCAGGTAAGGCTCAATTTATCTTATTGACTGACTATTTTTCAAAGTGGGTTGAAGCTCAGGCGTACGGGAAGTTCAGGGAGAAGGATGTAATAAACTTCATTTGGAATTACATCATATGTCGGTTCGGAATGCCATAAAAAATTGTATGTGACAAAGTGAACCAATTTATCGGAAGCAAAGTCACCAAGTTGACCGACGCCAAAGGAAAATGGAAGGAGATCATGCCCGAAGTACTTTGGGCATATCGCACGACCTCGAACTCCAGTACTGAGGCTACTCCGTTCTCAATGGTTTATGTCGCCGAAGCTCTAATACCGGTTGAAGCTGGGAGCCAAGTATAAGATTCCAATATGCAACAAAGGAATCAAATGACGAGGCCATGAATACGATCCTGGAGCTATTGGATGAAAAGAGTGAAGTCGCCCTTGTTTGATTGGCCACCCAAAAGCAAGTGATTAAGAGGTATTACAATCAAAGGGCCAACTTTCGATACTTATGTCAGGGACTTAGTACTAAGGAGGTCACACTAAACACCCGGAATCAGAATGAAAGGAAGTTGGGTCCGAACTGGGAAGGACCTTACCAGATTCTCGAGGTCACTAGGAAAGGATCTTATAAGCTCGGAATGATGAACGGAGAACAACTACCGATTAATTTGAATATTATTCATCTAAAATGATATTATTGCTAAGGTATGACCCCATTAATTTTCTTTTATTTCGGACTAATATAAGTAGGTGATCGACAAGAAGCAACACGAAGCTTTAGCTCTGAAAGCATGTGTTACACTCTTTTTTCCTTAGACCGATTTGGTCCCACATAGGTTTTCCGGCAAGGTTTTTAACAAGGCAACAGTGGATAGTGCTAACATAGAATAAAAGTCCGATCACGAATCAGTGTTGAAGATCGCGTCTACGGTATCTGTGGTTCCTTTACAATCAACCTCAAATACTGGGGGCATTTCTTTTGGATATCGACTTTAGCAAGGAAATTACTTTGTAATGGAAGGGTCTCGATAGGTAGGATTTTTTGTAAGGGCCAAATAGTCAAACAAACCATGCCCACATAGACTGCTCGAGCCCTTTCATAAAACATGTATGCATGTATAACTATTTTGCACACGAATAAAGAGAAGTTATTTCCTTGCAATCATCTTATGTTTTAAAATTTTCCTCTTTATACCCCTTAAAGAATTTCGTGCTTCCGATATCCTAAAGTTAACGAGCGCAAAGGCCGTTTATAACCGTAGTTTAAATGATCACTCCCTCACTCGGGACTGTCGTCTGAAAACAAACTCGAACAGATCGAGCTATTAAACATCGGGGGCATAAGACCTATTAGGAAACCCCAGAAACTTTAAAAGCCACGACCAAACCCACTCGGGGACAGTTATCTTAGGCAAGCCTGGATAACTCGGGAAAGCAAGCCCACTAGGAAACGCCCGAACTAAAAGCCTACGACCATATTAACACGTCTCGTAGATGTCCGAGAACCGTAACAAAAGATAGGCCTTAAAAAAAGAAATTGTTTTATAACCGGTTCTAAAGGTTACCCTCAACAAACTATAATATGAATTATTTACTTTGGGAAAAAGTTTTCGGTAACATCGAACCCCTTAGACGCCTCAAAACAGAATAATGTAAAGGTGAGGTTTGTTTGAGCTTTTGAACATAACCTAAGTTATTTTATGCTAAGGCATTCCGACCTTTGTAAATACAAGTAATAAAGCAAAGAAAAAATTTGAAAGGCGAAAAAGGAAAGAAAGCCTTATAGATATATATTTACCCAATAATCTTTTTACAAAGGCCAGAATGGCCAAATACAAAATATCTACAACGACCGAAACAGGCTAAAACATATGCAAAAAAGCAAACAATAAAAACATATAAAGACCTAAGTGGCCTGGTCCTCATCGGAGGCATCATCTTCATCCGTTTGATCTTCCCCACCTTCAGACTCGTTTAAGCTCTCGGAATCTTCCTCGGCAAAGCTTGCTTTCGGGCCCTGACCGTACATACTTTGGAATTCTCGAGTTCAGCCAGTGTATCGAAGTTCTGAGCATTGACTACCTCAAGGGATTCCCTTCGAGCTTTCCACCCTGCATGCTCCACCATAATTTTAGCATGCGCCTGAATCACCTCGACATCAACCTTGTACTGGGCCACATTAGCATCAGCCTCAGTCTTGGCGACAACCACCACTTGTTTGACCTCCTCGAGTTCCTTGGCAAGATTCTCCTTACTAGAAATAGACAAGTTCAGCTGAGATTGGAGCTCTTCGATCTTCTTGGCCTGCACCAAGGATTTCTCTTTTGCATCCTGGAGCCGGGCCTCGACCGACTCCATTTGTGCTTGGACAACTTCCTTTTCCGAGGATAAGAGCTCTATATTTTTCTTCCACTCCTCGGCCTCAACTTGTGTCGTGTCTACATGCGCCTGGAACTGCCCGATCTATTCAAGCCTCTGTCAAACCTGCAGGATCTGATCATTAGCCACTATGTCCAATTCGTTGTCACTATCTTGAAGTACTTGATTTACCTGCTCGGCCATCTCGGCATGCTCCTTCCAAGACGCTTCTAACTCAGCCTGAAGCTTCTCACTGAGAATCTTGTAGGTGTCCCTATTCTCAGTAAGCTCCCGAACCTCGACCTCGTGTTGGGTTAACTCCTCCCGGTATCGGAGGAAAGTCTCATGGTGCAATACCGAGGCCGGAAAGCATAAAGGAAGTTATTATGATTATTTACAACTTTAAGTTTAAAATACGTAATAAAAAAGACACTTGAAGTTACCCGATTCAACGCATGTTGAGCCTAATTGAATATGCAGGGCTTTCTACCTTGTCCATCATGGTCTGGTCCTCTTCGATCACCAAACACCGAACATAGCTATCAACCCCCTCGGGTACCGAATTTCAGTTACTTGATTTTTTAGCAGATTACTTGAACGTTAATGGAAATCTTATTACACTGTGTATTGGCCTTGTTATAATGTTTAAGTCAAATTCTCATAAAGTATCGTCATTTTCTTGTGGAGAGGGCCGAACGCCTCAGCAGTAGATAGATGCCTCTATGGATCGTGTCGCACGTCCGTCGGCACTGTACACATTATTTTGGATCGGGTTGTATGACCTCGGCATAAATCGTGCTTAATTATACTCGGAGTCTAATCATACTTGATATTACCTTGTGTCTTGTGAGGTCACAATTATTAATTACAAGAATTTACTTGGTGTTTATTAGTTTGTGAAAGAATTATTTGTTCTTGCTTGTTAATGAGTTATTATGATTATTTACACAACCTATGTTATTTAGAATTTTTGTATTCATATTGTTAGCCCATAGTAAGTGTCAAAGTCGACCCCTCGTCACTACTTCTTCGAGGTTAGACTTGATACTATCTGGGTACATGTTATTTATGTGCTCACGCTGCACTTTTGCACTCACCGTGCAGGATCTGAGGGAGGTGCATCTGGCGATCATACCGGCGCATCCCCGTTACTCGGGGGCCTAGTGGTGATCTGCTTCCTGAGCCGTTCTGCAACACCTAGAGTCTCCCCTTTGCATTTATTTCTATTTTTTTTTCATTTCAGACAGTAGCTAGAGTTTTGTATAATCTATTAGTGCTCATACACGTGTGACACCATGTCTTGGCACACACACTAGCAAACGTATGGTTTTGGATTATTCTATTGTTATGATTTCACTCCGCTGCTTTCGTTTATTTATCTAAGATTTGATGTTTCCTTACCTTTTAGTTAATAATTGTAATTACTTCGAAATTTATTAAAAGAGAAAATCACGGGTTAGTTCACTGTTGGTTTGCCTAGCGGCGGCGCTGGGCGCCATCATAGCCTATAAGAGAATTGGGTCGTGACATTATACACAGAAGATTAAATCATCGCTTCTTATAAGTATAAAGAATATGTTCACAATCTAATGATGGAATTTGACAAACCATCTGGAATGATTGTAGAACTAGATTAAATATAATTTATCTTGATTATGGGATTGGTTTAATTCCAACTTCTTGTGCTAGTACATTTTGTATGTATTGAACAGACCAAGTAGAGATAAGTATTTTGTACTGACTTAATAAAATAACTTCTCTAGCCACTAAATGTACAAATACTCTTAATCTTGATATAATTATTGTTAGTTGTATATATTATTTATTATTTTATATTTATTAAAAGGCGAGATTCTTGTGGAGTCAATATGCCTGGTAAATTGGACAATTATGATATACATTGGCGAAGTAATAGTTAGTTGAAAGAATCCATGTATCGGTCTAGATATTGATGATACACCTTTATGAAAGTTTATAAGTTTTCATGTGTAAACCCTCCAGGTGGATTTTGTACATGAAATAAGTTATGCGAAAGTCTAAAAAAATAATCAATGAATTAAATTGTCAGTTTAATTCATTTGATTTGTATATGAATCTTAACACGGGGAGTTAAATAAGGTTTAATGGAAGAATTTTGAAATTGAATTAAGGAGTACAGTTACGAATTTTTAGTGGAATAATTTATAATTTATTATGGTAGTATTAATTCGGATATTCTGAATTAATTAAGTCCATAATAGGAAAACTCGTTAATTAAATATTGTGGTTCATGTTGTGCCCGAAGGAATTAAATGGAATTATATTTCATTGTGGAAAAAGAAGACCCAACAGGTTCAGGAATATGTTTTAAACCCTAAAATGTGTGGCTATATAATGAGGTCTTTTTCCATAAGGAGGAGAGGGTTGTTTTCTACACGGTTTTCCAAGGAGAAATTCGCCCACGTGAATTTTGCTAATTCCGGGCATTATTCGGGTCACACAACAGAAGACTGTTGAACTAGAGGATGATCTCCTGGACAATTTTCACTCTTACTTGAAGGCTCTCTTCGCGATCTCGGTCACACTTCAAGAGATAAGTATCAATTTTATGGTTGATTAAAATCTGTGATTGTGGGTTGTCTATATTACATGCAAGTGATCCTGGTTATTTGCTTCCGTTGTTTATACATATTTTCCATCAGTGCTGATGGGTGATAAGTAGGGATTTTGACTACTTATTTGCACTCTTTTGCTTTCGTTTTAGCTCAAGATTGCTTAAAGGTATTTCCGAAAGCTGATGAAATGTGCTTTCTTGCAGGAGTGTTAGAATATGAGTCAAAGAGATGAAATCAACTCAAGAAGGAGTAATTTTGGACAAGGACTAAAATAAAGCAAAAAGAGCAAAGTGTGGACCGCACAATACTGAGTGCGGCCGGAGACCATGAAGAACCTCTGACATATTTTATTAGAGAAGTGCGGACCGCCCAATTATTATGCGATCGCAGAAGGTGAGGTTCAGTGGATGGGAGTCTGGGTCCATAAGAAGTGTGGACCACACTATTAGTCTACAGCCGCAGAATTCAAGAGTGCGGCCGCACTCAAAAATGTGCGGTCCGCAGAAGTCTCTCTTGTCAAGCTCAAAATCAAGAGTGTGTCCGCAATAAGAAATGTGCGGTTTGCAGATTTTGAAGAAGTGCGGCCGCAGAAGTCCTTCCTGTCAAGCCTAGTTTCAAAGTGCGGACCGCACACAGAATTGTGCGGCTGCAGAACTTCCGCAGGGGCAATTTTGTCCGATAATTTTAGCTGGGTATAAATAGTTCTTTTTGTCATATTTAGGTCAAGTTTGAGGACCATAAAGTAGATAGCTTTTTTTCCTTTACTGTTCTGGGAAACTTTGTACTGGTTTATCATTTTAACATTGGATTTTCTTTCATTTAACATCTATTATGAGTTTAATCTTATTTTCTTCTCTAGTTTCTTCAATTTTATCTATGAGTAGCTAATTTCTTAGCTAGAGTTGTGAGCTAACCCTAGTGTGGGTGCCTAATGGGAGTTTAATTTAATGCTTCTTTGTGATTGGGTAAGTGATATTTACCCTAGTTCTTGCTTCAGTTTTAGAATCAATGTTTTCAAATATGTGAGGCAACCAAATAGCAATCTATGAAGCAACAGAATAGCAATGAAGTTTGTTCGTTTGTGGACTTAGTGACCGAGGTGATTGTTGATGATGTTAGTGCCATGATGAATGTTGATGATACTTTGGAGGCTGTATTGATTAATCATGATGATGAGAAGAAAGGCTATGTGGAATGTGCAAATGCATTGCAAGGAATGGGGTCGAACACTTATGAACCCCGAAAATTGTCCGTAGATCTTGAGAACCGGAAGACTCCTCCAACAAAGACCTCAATCGAGGATCCTCCCACTTTGGAGTTTAGTCCATTACCTCCACGTCTCAGATATGAGTTTCTTGGACCATGTTATACTTTACTGGTTATTCTTTCCTCATTCTCGACTAACATGCATGTAGACTCTACTTTGGCGATGCTACAAAAGAGGAAGAAAGCTATCAGATGGACATTGGCAAATATTCGTGGTATAAGCCCCACCTTTTTCATGCACAAGATTATTTTGGAGGAGGATGCCAAGCCCTCCGTTGAACATTAAAAAAGATTAAATGAAGCAATGCAAGAGGTGGTGAAGAAGGAGATCATAAAATGGTTGGATGTCGGGGTTGTTTACCCATTTTCGATAGCTCGTGGACCTCTCCGGTGCAATGTGTCCCAAAGATAAGGGTATGAATAATGTAACAAATGACAAGAATGAGTTCATCCCCACAAGAGCGGTCATCGGGTTGAGAGTGTGTATGGACTATCGTAACCTCAACAAAGTCACAAGGAAAGATCATTTCCCAATTCCGTTCCTTGATCAAATGCTTGATAGGTTAGCCGGTCGAGCTTTCTATTGTTTTCCTTGATGGATATTCCGGCTACGATCAAATTATTATTGCTCCGGTGGACCAAGAGGATACTAATTTCACTTGTCCCTATGGTACTTTAGCATCCTCGCGGATGTCATTTGGGTTATGCAATGCACCAGCGACTTTTCAATTGTGTATGATGGCTATATTCACCGACATGGTGAGGGATTTCCTTGAGGTCTTCATGGATGAATTATCGTGGTCGGAAACTCTTTTGATGATTGCTTGAACAACTTGGATAAGGTCTTGGCAAGATGTGAGGAGACAAACTTGGCCACAAAATTTCAAAGCATGGTATTGAGGTCGACAATGACAATATAGAGGTGATCTCTAAACTCCGACCCCCTACATCCGTGAAGGGAGTTAGAAGCTTCTTGGGACATGCGGGGTTTTATCGCTGATTCATCAAGGATTTATCCAAAGTGGTGAACCCCTTGTGTAAACTTTTGGAGAAGGATGCCAAGTTCCATTTCAATGAGGATTGTATGAAGGCATTCGAATTGCTCAAGTTCAAATTGACCACTACTCCTATTATCACCGCACTGGATTGGAGCTTGCCGTTCGAGCTCACATTTGATGCAAGTGATGTGGCGGTTGCAGCAGTCTTTGGGGCAACGTATCAAAACAATCTTCCATCCGGTCTACTATGCTAGTAAGACCATGAATGATGCCCAAGTCAACTACACAATGACCAAAAAAACGCTCCTTGCTATTGTCTTTGCTATGGAGAAGTTCAACCCGTACTTGATGGGTACAAAGGTGATTGTCCACACCGATCATGCAGCACATCGGTATTTGATGAGCAATATAGATTCAAAGGCAAGGTTACTGCGGTGGGTGCTTCCATTGCAAGAGTTTGATCTAGATATTCAATATTGCAAGGGTAGTGAAAATCAAGTGGCGGACCACTTATCTCGTTTGGAGGAGGAGGGGAGGCCACATGACGGCTTTGAGATAAATGATTCCTTCCCCGATGAGCAACTTCTAGCCAGTTCAATGGCCGGGATGCCAGGTTCGCGGACTTAGCAAATTATCTTGTGAGTGGTATTGTACCGAATGAGTTCTCTTCAAACCAAAGGAAGAAGCTCAAAGGGGATTTCCTTGACTATTATTGGGATGAGTTGTATCTCTTCTGGATTTGTAATGATGGTGTGATTCGACGATATGTACCGGAAAAAGAACAAGTGGAAATTCTTGAGGCTTGCCACTCTTCACCATATGGTGGTCACCATGGTGGATCTAGAACGACAACAAAAGTGTTGAGTTGTTGATTCTATTGGCCTATTCTTTACAAAGACGCTAGAAAATCTCGTTAAGCATTGTTATGAATGTCAAAGGGTCGGTGGGATTTCTAAGAAAAATGAGATGTCCCTCGCCACCATTTTGGAGATTGACATTTGTGATGTGTGGGGCATTAATTTCATGGGTCCGTTCGTGAGATATTGTGGGAACACTTACATTTTTGTAGCTATGGATTATGTATCAAAGTGGGTTGAAGTAGTGGATTTACCCAACAATGAAGCTCGAAGTGTAGTGGAAAATTTGGAAAAGAACATCTTTACGAGATTTGGTACTCCAAGGGCCATTATTAGTGATGGGGGATCGCACTTTTGCAACAAAGCTTTTGATACCTTATTCACAAAGTATGGTGTCACTCACAAAGTGTCGACCCCCTATCACCCTCAAAGACAGTGAATGCCAACCGAATGTATTGGTCAAAGAAACTCGATGATGCTCTTTGGGCTTATAGGAAGGCTTACGAAACACCGATTGGTATGTCTCCGTACCAGTAAGTGTTCGAGAAAGCTTGCCACCTTCCGGTCGAACTTGAGCACAAGTCTATGTGGGCATTGAAGAATCTCAATCTTGAATGGATGTCGCCGCTAACTTAAGGTTGGCAAAATTGAATGAGCATGATGAATTCCGGTACCATGCTTATACCATTTCGTCCTTATATAAGGACAATATGAAGTACCTCCATGACAAGTACATCCGGAACAAAGAGTTCTTGTGTTATTGTTCAATTCTCGGTTACGAATGTTTCCGGTAAGTTGAAGTATACGTGGAGTGGTCCATTTGAGGTTGTGCATATGACACCCTTTGGTGCATTGGACTTGAAGAAAAAAAATGATGAAGTGTTTAGAGTCAGTGGTCACCCGCTGAACCATTATCTTGGCAAAGTTGGTGATGGCCACGTCGTGGAATTAATTCATTTCAAGTGATTGATGGTACTCTACCTCGTGTCGCGACGTTAAATCAGGCGCTTTTTGGAAAGCGACCAATGTTTCTTTTCATTTTTCATTTTCTTCTTTTATAGATAGATTTTGTGTTGAGTTAACTAATTTTGAAGTGAATTGTTGGAATGAGTGTGCATTGCAGGTACTGTGTTCGAAAAATTGGCCAAGTGTTGAAAAAGTGCGAACCGCACAATAGTGAATGCAACAACAAAGAGGAGTCTGCGGCCGAACAATTCTTTGTGCGGCCGCATAACTAGAGACCCAAAATGTGAAACTCTCTAAAGTTTGAGTTGCAGATAAAAGGCAATTCTGCGGCTGCACTCAAATTGTGCGGACCGCACAAATTTCTACGGCCGCACTCATTTTTGTGCGGACCGTAGAGCTTCATCAAGGTATGGCTAAAGAGGGCGGACCACACTCAAAATTGTGCACCCGCACTCAGCTTAAATGACCGACTTTGGTAAACCAATAAATAGAACCTCAGTGCACTACTCACAACTTTACACACTCTGAGTTCTTGAGACCTAAATAAGCAGAGTGCACAACAAATTAGTTCACACTCATTCATTTTATCAGTTTGGATCCTCACATGTATCCTGCATCACTGGTATGTTCAATTCATGATTAGATTTTTCAATTTTCCTTAATATTTGTTCTTCATTAGTATAGTTATTTTTAGGCCTAAAAGGTAAAATGTTCTTCATATGTTCTTAAAATTGTGTGGGTACTGTCATGTATGCTTATTGGGGACTGGGTAGATCATTCATCATGTTTAATTTGCAAATAATATGTCTATATTGTGCAAAAATTGCAAAAAACCTAAAGTTAGTGTCGTATGATTTCAAATTATTTAGCCGCACACAAAATTGTGCGGTCCGCAATCTTGAGTTAGGGCAAAATGTGATGCATGTAAAGTGCGGACCGCACTCAAAATTGTGCGGTCCACAGAAAAATTATGTGGTCCGCGGAAATCTATGTGCGACCGATATTTGGAACATCAGAGAACCAGTAGTCTGAACCTGGGATTGTGCGGCCACACTCAAAATTGTGCGGTATGCACTTCTAGATGTGTGACCGCACTTTGAAATTGTGCGGTCCGCACATGGAAGTGTACAACTGCACTCAATTTTGTATGGTCCGCACTGTCTCTTGTGTAGACCGTTTTACTGCAACTGGAATGCAAATGTAAACATGCTTCTGAACTTTAATTGACATAAGTGCTTCGTATTGCAGACAATGGTTTGGTCAAGAGTTAGAGGAGACACATCTAAAAGGAGGGGTGAACCCTCCCGAGGACGAGTAAAAGGCACTTACCCTCTGGGAGTGCAATCAAAATCCATAGCCAAAAATCCGATCACTGGGAGAGGTAGGGCCACATAGCCCTCAGAATCTAGCTCATATATCCCGTCTAGGGAAGCCTCCGAGGGTCTTTCAGTGGAGGTACAGCCTGAGGCCCTGTGCCAACCACCATAATTCGCTGGGAGATACCAACTACGCAAAGAACCTTCCACCATAGCAAGTTCCTCTGAGGGTTCTAATGCCGGTAGACAGGATTCAGAGCCCTCTTCTACACATACTCGTCCTACCCTAGTTGCAGTAGATGATGATGATGATGTCCTTGATGATGGTAGAAGAAGTGACACGAGAGTGGGCGGCCTAGAGAGGTTGAAGACGAAGGAAGTGTGGGAAGATCGATTTGTGAGTCTGACAGCCTTCACAAGGTTCAGAGAGTGGTTGCCCAAAGATATCTCGCCCTTGAGCGATAGTTCTTATTGAATGATTTGGATAAATACAATCCAAATGTCCTTAAGCAATTCAAGGAGCGCAAAGGGTGGATGTGGTTCACCCAGAGTGTCATATATGCAAAAGAGCACTTGGTACAGGAGTTTTATACCAATGTGGAACACATCAAGAAGGGTACCAAGGTGACCAAAGTGAGAAATTTGAAAGTCGGATTCGACCCAAGCACTCTGAACACTTATCTAGGATTTGAGGATCTAGAGGCAATCTAGTACTTGGAGAAGCTTGTTGTGGGTGATGCAGCTCGCCCTTGGTTAGCATAGATCTTGGTTTTTCCAGGACCACCACCACTGTGGATCACAGCTGGGGTTGATATTACACGGGCCACCCTCAATTTTGAAGCAAAAGGGTGGCAAACTTTTGTGTACAACCGTATTGACACTAGCAGGAATGAGAATAATCTTCCAATCCCCCAAGAAGTTTTGGTGGCATCTAGTATGGCCGGGTACCCAATCAATATGGGTGCCATCATTTCATGCAACATGTCAGTGGTTGTCTGAAAAGGTGAATGCTCCTACCCATATCCTAACACCCTTACAGATTATTTCACAGATGCAAAGGTTAAGACAAGGAGTTTTGATTCAAGAGTGCGGGCCAAGAAGCCCTTCTCATGGTACTCCTTGCAAGGTGCGGACAACCCAAAGTTTAAGGGTAAGGCAACTACCACCGTTGGTCAATCTGATGAGCCATCGGTGGTGGTTACAGAGTTAGCTGCTGAGCCATCTACAACTTTTATGCCTTCTATAGCAGCCGGTCCTTCCACCGAGACAGCTGACATGCCACCACCTTCATCTTCTAGACCACCAACATCAGTACCAGTTCCTGCCTCATCCACATATCCTCGTACTGCGCCGCGAGTCTCCCAGACATTGGCGAGTCTCAACAACTGGATGCAGAGAGTTACTTAAAAGCTGTCTGACATATCTAGTGGTATTGAAGCATAGTCTTCTACACCAACAGCATCATAGGTTCCTCCGTTTGCGGAGGAAACACTGAAGAAGATCCTGGACAACCAAAAGACCATTATGGATAACTGGTGGCTCATGGGGAACTATTGAGGAGATGGGCAAGCAGGTGAAGAGGATGAGAAAATACCAGGCTTCGAATAAATCAGTAGAGAGATTGAGAAAAGAGGTGACCAAGATTGCAGCAGCTGGTGATCTACCGTTTGACCTACTTATGGAGATAGATCTATCAGACCCAGCAACACCATCAGCAGTGTCACCAGGTTGCCAGTTTGACGAGCCAGATCTTGTTGCCCGCACTGCTGAGGAGGTGCTTCAGATGTTCGCCAACCCCATAACTCCCTGAGCAGACGAGGATGAGATCCAGTTGGAGGAGACCAATGGTGGTGATGCTTCCATGCACCCTGAGACCACATAGGGAGTTTTCATTACCCATTAATCTCCCTTACTTAGATTTTTCTAAGCATTGAGGACAATTCCTCGTTTTTTTTTTTGGGGGGGGGGGGGGGGGGGGGGCC